>JADLIF010003268.1:0-253990 GCA_016648015.1 Steinernema khuongi
GCGCGCCCACCCGCAGCGGAACAGGAAATCAGACTCTGGAGAAAGTTCGCACGTTCGGATCCGCACGAACGTACGTACGTACGGACGCACATCTGTCTGACTGTTCTCCTTTATTATGTAGTTTGATGCATGAAATCTTCTTCTAGCGCTTATCTTTGCCTTTTCGGGCGAAAGAGTGTACGGGAGTGCAAGTTCCACGATGTAACAGGCTCTGCCAACCACGGCCCTCTTGAACCAATTGTTTGTGAACAGGCTTGTAAACCTAACCGAATCTATTCGGGGTTTCTAGAATATTGAACATTCGACTCGCTTCGCAGTTCGAATTTTCACGAATTGAATGCGTGATTTTCATTTTTTTAATTCTGCGTAATTTTTCGGTGTCTGTTAGAAACGGATCAACTTTAAGGGCAAATGACGAGTGGTGATTTGTTTTGGGCGACAGTCGGGTTTGCAAATCTCTAAAACAATGTATTTTGCTTTTTCTTGTGTCTTGGACTTATGCCTTTTGCGTGCACACAAAAGGATGTAATTATTTATTGCAAGGTCCTAGAAAAAAGTAGCGATGAACACGCAACCGAGAGGCTACCTCATGTTTTTAGGGAGGAAAGACCCCTAGCTATTCAAGCGCACAATCAGTTTTTCTCCAGCCTTAAATATTGAGAAAATATAGGATGTTTACAAAGTGTCCCACATGGAAACTCACATATTAGAATGCACACATATTAGAAATCGATCTGGGATAAGCATTTGAAACATTTCATCTCTTACAGGTGTGAGTTTATTTTCGACACGCGCACAAACTATACAGCTTTCCATTTATCAAAGTCCACATTTTGGAAAGTAGTTTGTGGACATGAGAAAATAGTTTATACCACGAATATATCTTTTAGCAAGAAGGGATGAGTTTTGCAAAGGTTACTTTTTAAAGTATGTAGCTTTATAAGACAGGTTGTTTTTGCTCAACGAATCAGAATGAGGAAGTTTCTCGGTACGGAGTGGTGTGGAAAGTATTATGTAAAAAACTAAGAACCTTTCAAAAAAGGCGGGCCTCGTCTGCTATTCGCAACCCTGAACTAAATATAAAAGATATCCTCCAAAACTATTAGTCGAAAGTAACGGATAATTTAAGAGATGTTTCTTTGGGAACTCCGAGCATTATCTGAGGATTGACATGTCTTGTTATGAAAAAAAAATGAAAAAAATGCTTTCGTGAACTTTCACCTATCTGTATTTGATTATTTGATTCGGCCATCTTTCCAACATGTGATGACTTCTCATCCATTAAGCGGATATACAAAGTGTCGTCGATGAGCGCCAACCTCAATGCGGCATATCGCAACGTGAGAACAGAACAAAGACGCCGCTCTTCTACTTTCTAGTTTGTGCGGTCCGCACTAGATTCCCACAAAGCACAGATAATTTGTTCTCCTCCTATGCAACCGCCCAGTGCGATATGCATGAAGAACGAACAAACAACGAGTATGACAAGCCAAAGAGCGCTGCTTCACCTGTTGCGTTTTTATCGCGCCATACTTATCATTTCCAGCATCCTTTGTTCACATTTTATGCGCCAAACATAAGACCACAGTTTCCAATTCGTTAAACTCCTCCCTCTTTAGTTCGAATTCCAAAGGGCATCCTTCCCTGATTAATGCGTTGACTAAGTCAGGCCGCTTGGATTATTTGATATTAAAGGTTATGCGTCACATCACGTTCAAGTTTGCTGTTCTACGTTCTTAAGTGTGTCCATTCGTGCTTTCTTCCCACCGTCTGGTCACCGATGTAATGTTATTAAGAGTTTCGCCATTAAACGCCATTCTCCGCGTTATTATGTTACAATATTTCATAAAAATGTGAAAATTTGAATGATTCAAAATTAAATGGCACAGGATAGGGTCAATTCCATTCATAACTTTTGCAAATTCAACTAAGAAGTCGGAAGTATTTTGCGTTTTGCGCATACCTACATATTCACTATGGTCGCTCCTCAGCAGGTCACATTATATGTAGTGAACGGGAGTTTGGTCTATTCACAACTGTTATTGCATGGAAACCGCCAAAACAGAACATTTTCTCTTTTCGGGAAAACACACGTACGTTGGTGATAAGTGGTCAACACGAAGACGGAGGTTATTTACGCCCGTCCGTTGTCTAATCTCCTACAAGAGACTTTATTTTAGTCTTTCTTCTCCAGTTGGCACTGGAGCCATTTGGCTACGATGCGACGAGGCCGAAAGGAGTGAGGCCGAGAAGAGTAGCAGTCAATTGCACGACCTCTGCGTCAGCACTCTTCGCATTGCGCCGGCGTCCTTGCTTCTCAGCGACGCTTGTGACGAGAGTCCCTGCGGGAATGCTCACACTGCTTTTCTCGTCTGTCTTTTAGCTCGTTTCCGAGACAAGTTACGTCTGTGTTGATGTCCCGTCGTCGTCTTCGTCGTGATAAGGGTTCTCTTCTTGCTGAGATGGTTCGTACTGGAAAATAAGAAAAAACATCCTTCCTAGTTAATTTTAACATAAGCACTCATCTCTACAAACACGAGATTGAGTTGTAGTTCGATGCTTATAGCTTGTGACAAGGCTTACCCGCCTCTACTCTTATCTACCCAACCAAACACGGCAGTTTCGCTCCCCATCAGTGACAATTATGCAATTGTCATTACCCGCCCTGTTTTGCTCGAAGTCTCTCTGATATGACTTGTGCTCTACTCTCGCCAGCTCGATGTTGCGGAGACGTCGCCGTTCTCAACCTTAGTTCAGTGTCGAAAAATCGTGATCGCGTCATTCCTGCCCACTGGCTTGCGCCCCTCAGTGGCTAGCTGGCTATGTTCGCGACTATAGCTGTTTGTTTTAGCTCCCCTGTACACAGAGTCGCCCAAGAACCGCAGTCTATTTTTCAACCGTGATCACTTTTTCCTCGTTTATCGAGTCTGTGCTACCACTTTGTCTCATCATCTTCAATGGAAGCCTCTTTCTCCGCCACGGTCACTGTTGTCTTCAGTTCTCCTCAGGGCTTCGGACACTGTTGCGTTGCTGGCTGCTGCTGTTCCTGTTGCGAAGGCTGCTGCGGCTACTAGGCGTCAGAGTTGGTAGGTGTGTTATCCTGTTCTTTACATTGTTTTTGCGCGGAAGCTATGTGCTGGACCCATCCTTCCACTTTGAGTTTATGTCGCTTGGTCATATCCAATCATTTTTTGCTTAACTTCACAAGCATTTCCTTAATGCTGTAGCTTTTTATTAATAGCCTTTTTTAATTTATTATCTAAATCGAACTGGTGACTATTATCCTAATATGTCGTAGTGTAACGTTTACATCAGACACGTCCGTAAAGTCTCCGCTTTTTTCACATAAATTTACGCATACCACCTAAATATACTCATAGTCGCATCTTCATAAAGCTATATCTTTCCGTTAACCTTATGATAGCAACATGTACCCTAAAAAATAGAAGCAGCCATATTTACTTCATCTCCATTTTATATATATTTTTATCGCGGTTATTCCAATTTAAATACATATTAAGCCAACATAATATCCGCAACGTGAAACGGGTATATCAAAATATCCCAACCTTTAGTAATTTTTGCGTGAATTCGTGGTGCCTCACTGGAAACGGAAATGGTGACAGTAAATTGTGGGCAAGTGGGGTGCACTCGCACTTCTCAGTAATAGACATGCTCTAGCAAAGAAAATTGTACTTTGTGCTTGTGACGATTAGACAAAACAGGTTTGTGACGTACAGCACAGAAACTCTGCGAAATTTGCCTCTGATTTCCGTTCAAATGTGGACTGCCCATCCGTTGCCATTGGCAGTAGAAATTTTCAATTGTGACACGGCGTAAAAATGCGACCGAGGGTGTGGCCTCCGAAGATCAAACATTTTGACCTTGGCAGGTAAATAGATTCGCGCCGTGATAGTTCTTTGCCAAGCGTCTTCCCTGTAGCTTCCGCCTTGTTTCCTTGTTATCATTTTTACATTTGCTGCCATTCTTATGCTAAATTCTTAAGTTTTCATCACTTCCGTGGCCAAGAAAGACAAAATGACTAAACGTATTACCTTCTTCCGATCTGACTTTGTTCTTCTGAAAATCGTCAGTCGCGATGGTGTGAAATACGATCGGTCGGGCGGGGATCTCCTTTTTGAATGCGCTAAAGGTCTTCTTTGTAGACAGTTTACTGCCGAATAAGAACAAATACTAAATCCAAAGAATATACGGCCGAACCTTCAACGCGAATCCACCCGCGGTCATGGAACTGACGGATTTGGCCAGCTGCTCGACCGACGTGCCCGTAGAGCTCGAAACCAGGGTTGTCGTTATAGGTATGTCTTGAAATTCCGTGAAGCTGTAGCACTGTGGAACCGCGACGGGCGATTCCGATGCAGATAATCTCTTTGATGACCGGTTTATTGTCTCAACAGCTGAGAACTCGATTTGTAGGCAACGGACCGGCTGGACTGTCCTTATCGGCGTTTTTGTCGGGTTGGACACCGTTCTACAATGAAAACAAAGCGCATCCGAATGCTCGACTACACGCGAGACTGTGTAAAAATCTAAAGAAGTCACTTCTCGACCAGGTACGTCATATTTTGTCTTGTTGCAAAACTGGCGGTTTGAAACCGTTACACTGGCTCTTACATCATTCTGATTGCTTCCTTAATACGTACACCCACTTGTCAGTTCCATTTGAAAATCTGTTATGACGAAGAGTGATCAAGTGGAAACTTTATGGGATAAGGGTGCTGCGAAATGCGAAAGATCAATGCAATCTTTACTTTTCCCATCACTATTGATCTACGACACAAGGTAGTCTCATTGCAGACTGCAGCGCCGAGCAGCTGTTGACGAACTTGAAATAGACTCAAAAGTGACGAACGCTGCCTTACAACGCATTTGACTCTTTGCGTAGATTTATGAGGGGCTAAATGAATTAAAAAAGTAACTTGCAGCCAAAAGTGCAACGTACTTATTGCTCAAACTAAAGCAAAATTAGGAGTCACAGTCTTGTCTATCATCGAAAAAGGGTTCAGCACTATTCAGAACAGCAATACAAGTATCAAGTGCATATTAGAAAGTAAGCAGTACTGCAGGATCTGTCGTGGTTCCAAGATGAATTCGCTGAAAGCTACAACCAAGCTGTTCGTCCATACTCTGCACTGTACGACGCCCTCTCTCGCCCAGAAGCCGATATGGGCGCTAAGCTCCCGAGAGCTCTGAAGATGGAGTATCAACCAGAAAATGCCGTCGACCACATAGTCCTTGGCCAAGGACCGATCGGTGGCTCATGGAACGACTACGACGATGAAGTAAGATGAGCGAAATGTGCCTCTTTCATGCAGAATTCCTTAGATGGTGACGGTAAGTCTGGGAAGCTGGATGGATCTCCCCGGTTACTCAATCTTTGAATGGCTCGGCGGCGAGCCTGCCTGCACTCGTCTTCCTGCAATTGTCATTCGCACCTATATGCAAGCGTACGCCGAAGCTACTCACGTAGCTGAGCGGGTACGCTGCTGCCACACAGTAACAAACTTATCGGTGCGTTCAGCGAAGTGTAAAGTGCAATTCGTTCCGCGTTTTTAGAAATTCGTGGACGAAAGCAGTGGCAGTGAGTACTGGCGAGTGTTCGGCTACAGCGACAAAGGACAACTGTTCGTCATCAAATGCGAAAAAGTCGTGCTGGCTTGCGGGAAGAACCGCTGCAAAACACTCAAGGTACGTGCACGATGATCATCCCTTAGAGGTTTCCAATCATTCAACCCACTTGTTTGCTTTGCAATCATGAGGCACAAAAACTTTGACCTCTTATCGTGCCATGAGATCTAGCGGACAGCTTATCATAGAGATGCTTGCGGGCAGACATGTGTACATGAGAGGACGTAAACGAACAAAATGAACACGCTAGTCACTCAAGACGGCAGTTTAATAAGCGCGTTAGGACAGCTAAGCAGATTTTATGGCTAACTTGAGAAGAATGTCTCCATCGCTAAATAAATACAACAGTTCAGCGCTACATTTTGCGAAACTATTCCAAAATTGACACTTTGAAGGCTTACTAGGGAATGGTCCCAAGTGACCTCAGCGGATCGAGGCAAAAGGGAGTGGAAATTATGTAATTCGGGGCGCTGATCAAGCGCACATAGCCGCATTTGCCAGTTCGCCAAATTTTTTTATTCAAAATTCGAATTTTTGAAGAAAAAATCCGTATTTTTGAAATATTTTTTCTTTGGGTGGCAGGTTGTGGGGATTCTAACCAGAGATCAATACTCTATCGTTTGATGCTACTACCAGCACAACAGCCTTAAATATCTTGCATACCGCTTGATGATTTCCATATGACCGTAACCCATTCTACTACTTCGTTCTCTAAGGCTACGGCGAACTGGCACATGCGGCTATGTGCGCTGTGATCAGCACCCCAAATTACATAATATCCACCCCTTTTTGACTCGATCCGCCGAGGTCACTTGGGACCATTCCCTAGTCAGCTTCAAGCTCACAGGGGGGGGGGGGTGTGTGTGACCTGTCCCCCTCGGATCCGGGTGACACGTGGTAGGTAAGTGCCTAAATACGCCTGCGTGCGAATGCGTACAACAGTACCGGCTAATGCTCGGTATCTGCAGAGAAACAAGCGAAGAAAAATGCTGAAAAGTGAAGAAAAAAAGTAGAAATATTAGTGGTCCCGCAACAATGCCTCCTTTTTCGGCGTTTTTGACACTCAGAAGTCATTCTCAACTGCATCGCTCCGGGAGCGCTACTATTTCTACCTCTTTTTCTGCACTTATCGGCATTTTTCTTCACTTGTTTCTTTGCAGATACCGAGCATTAGCCGGTACTGTTGTACGCATTCGCACGCAGGCGTATTAGGCACTTACCCACCACGTGTCACCCGGATCCGAGGGGGACAGTTCACACACCCCCTTGTGAGTCGATTTCAGAGCTGATCTCCAAGTGGAACATTTAGTCGGCCTCACTGCTCAAAAAATTAAACCCTAAGGAAATTTCCGTTCGCACTAAAAATGTGTGCGCGGAACCAAAATCCTTGAAAGTTATGCGTAATGGCATTTTTGGAAGTACATAAAATAAAAATCAAAAACATTCAACCATTCAAACATAAAATTTAACAGGTAGGCATCTAGAGGCACAGGAAATGATATGCTTATTTTAGGTCACTCTTGTTGGTTATTGGATACACTGCACGAATTCATCAAAATGGGCTTTTTATTGTGAACAAATTATTGCGGAACACGGCGACAAGTGGCTCACAAAGAGAACATATCATAGCTGAGGCGGCGTCTCGCCTTGGGCGGGACCTCTCGCCTCGACCCTCCAATCACTGTCACTTAGATTACTCCCCTCGGTTTACCAGCTAATTTATGCTGTATACCCACCTTAAATTCAAATACCAGTGCCCGTTGATTCTCTAAGTACTATTATGTCGTCTTTAAAAGTGTTTTCTGTTGAGGCACTGTTAACGCCGAAGTTGTCGGATGAAGGTTTGTTTCTACAAATTTTGAGCAAATCTAGCGCTTGCTGACTCAGATCACTCACTCTACTTCTCCAATAGTGAAATGAGCGATAGCGAGGAATCCCAAACAAGGTCTCAACGTTTTCAACAACCATGTTCCAGTAAGGGTGGACATTTGTACAGTACCGTAAATATGTTTAAAGGTGTTTCCAAACAACATGACGACCACAAAGAGCCGAAAGTGCGGAGAAACCGAACGGCATTCACCTACGAACAACTTGTTGCGTTAGAAAACAAGTTTAAGACAAATCGGTACCTCACTGTATGCGAAAGAGTGAGCTTGGCGATGGCCCTGCAGCTGTCCGAAACCCAGGTAAACCCTTTGTGACTGCACAAAACACTTCGATCACCGCCTTTCAAAGGGACATCTGGTTGCAATCACATAGATCTTTCATCGCCCATACGATCTCTTTTAAGTGTACCACTTTCCAAAAGACATTCGACGTTTGTTGCTAACCAAAGGACTTCTAGCCAATAAACAATGGAAAACGATTCCTTTTAAGACACCTTTCTTATAGGTCAAGATCTGGTTTCAAAATCGGCGAACCAAATGGAAGAAGCACAATCCTGGCGTCGACGCTAATGCTCCGTCGACCTCAGCAGGTTCATCTGGATGCACATCTCCTCGTCTTATGGGAAACACCTTCAAGAAGACCCTTAACACCTCACCCGTTTCCGTTGTTTCCTGTGTCACACTTCCGTCGTCACTCGCTGAAGCGTATCCCAGCTTTGCTTCTAGTCAATTGCCTTTTTACTTCTTTCCTTCACTTACGCCGGGGGAGACAGCATCCTCACGTCTCTTTTTTTCCTAAGTGCTGCTTTTGTATGTCCTTATATGAAGATGGAACTCTCGGTGCTATTAACAAGTGTTCACAAGCCATGTATTATAAAATAAATTATTTTCAACATTAAACTTCGTCGCAGGCATGAACGCCAGTGGTAGGTAGATCTATGCTGAAAACATCTCCAAATGGTTTCCAAATTAGCGCTATTCATTTGGATCAATGAGCGGTCATCCCTTTTGGCTTATCGACCATGGCGGTTACTCCCTTCCGAACAGTGACTTAGTTCGTTGCTGTTGACAGGACTCTAAAGCATTTCAAAGCAGACGTCTGAACGGAAGCTACCGTATGACAGACTTCCATTATATGTACGCGTAGTGCCCTGATGGCTCCAATAAGAATGATTCTCAGATGTTGCCGCCGTCACCCGTTTTTATGACTGAAATGAGATGTGCTTTTGATTGCGACGACGGCTGGGTTTCACCATTCGGTCCGATGCTCTTTGACAAGCATAACTCGTGAAAGAGAGATAAGCTGTTTCGGAACAACTAGGACAAGGATGGACATTGAGGCGAATTCCAATGACCAGGCACCCAAATGAACACAAACACATTATGGCGAAATTATTCAATTACTATTATTGATGTAATACATCCCTGTGGCTTGATGAAAACAATTAACGGGTCCAGCCTAATCGCACGTCTCGTTGGCCTTTTCGTCTCCGCCTCATCCTCCATATCGGATAAGCGGAGCACAGTTTTGAAAATGCGACCAAATGCACAATATGCGCCGTTTTAAAACCATTTTGTGGTGAATGCTACAAGTGAGATTGCCGGAGAAGACGATGTTAATTAAATGGTCTAATGGAAGGGATTACGTAAGGGCTGCAGTCCAATTAGCAAACGAGCGCTCTAATAGCGCTGATCGTGATGCCTGAGTTAACGAGTTTACGACCCTGGGGATACGGTGCCTTAAGTGAGAACCAATTTCGATGTTCAGTGTGTGAGCCTTTGAATCGACTAAAAGATGAGATTAATTGTCGCAATCAGTTTTACAAACACGAAAGACAATGACAAATGTTCATTGGATTTTAACAAGGAAATCAATCATTTCACGACTGCGGTCTTCTCCTTTACCTTCTCCGCCCATCAGCACGGCCAATTAAGTGGTGATAGCCGTTGCACAGATTTCTGTATGTTGTGCGACCATGACAGTCTTGATGCACTGTAATTTCCGCCGGACTGTTCATGCCCACTCGTCGTCAGCTGATGGTCAAAGAGCGGGCGCTTTGGCACCATCACGGCTGCGGTACGTACTTGACACATTGGCAGCCAATAAAATTGACTAACGGCTCTCGGGTGGCTTCCGCCGAAGAAAGAACGAAGTCGGTGGCAATTGCGCTCGCGCGTAACGATATTAATTGGCCTAACATACTACAAATGAGTGTACAATGGCGGAAAAAAGCGGCAGTCCGCAAGGGATAAAGTGGGCAGCCGCAAATCCAACAAGTGAACCATTAACGCGGCAACGAGCTGGCGGCACACTGTCTGAGTTGTAAGGTTCGCAGGGCCGCACTCATTGTCAGAAGAACCGAGATAATCTGACGGATGATCAACTGGGTGCTGGCGCGTTGATCCGTGGAAAGATAGGATTCGAAATGGACAAGAAGGAAAATGTCTGTTCGATTTATAAAGATACAGTAGTAAGTGCTTTGCCCGGACCTGTTCTGTGTGGATAAACAGCTGGAAGCAGAAATCAAAATGTCGCGCAGAGACACGAGCGCAGAAGTCATGGATACTTAATGCCAGGTTATGACTCAAACCGTGATTAGAGGATTCCACTTCGATTAACGTGGCGGTCCTAGCACGAACGTGAAATGTTGGCTCACTCTCGTCTTCCCGTATTCTCGTCCTCACATGCAACATTTTTTTGCTGTTCTGCCACTACACTTCTGTTTCCCAGTCTTTCGTGAATGTGCATCTGTCTTCCATCATATTTGTCTCCTAAGCAGCTTCGATGTTCGTGGACTGGATTCATTGAGTTGTTGGGATCGTTTTACCGTATCGCCAGGCGTTAGATGCCCGAGCTGAAGTACTTATTTTACGTCTTCCAGGTTCCATGCAAGGGCGAAGCGTTCGCTTGCAGATTGATGCGGACGACAGTGTAGCCGAGCAAAGTGATGCTGCAAACTCAAATCACCACGAACAGCGGAAGGTGAAAAGCAAGCACTGCTCTTTTAAGGAATTATGGGTCTGTTAAATACTCTTTTACGCTCTTGTTAAGTTTGTTTCTTTAGACACAACACGTTGAATCCGAAGTGTGCTACTTTGGTCGCCAGATGAAGCATAGTGTGAAGAAGAAGCTATTCGCAGAGCATCTTAGGAGCAACTTCCTAAATTCGCTGATCGTTGTTGAGGACGATGTGGCTGCTGATCGATTACCATCCGATTTGCATGTCATATTTCAGTCTCAGGCAATTACAAGATTTGGGTATGACAGTCACTGTAGAAATAGAATTATGCATATGTGGGTTTAGGTTGGAAATAGCAGAGGAGTTGCTCACAAATGCAGGCGAGTATGATTTGTCGGATGCGACAAAGAAGGCGGTTAGCTCTTTTATCAACGTTTGGGAGGCTGATCCCTTAGATGAAGCTGCTTTTCACAACAATACTACACCAGGCGTAGTCGACCGTATTAATAGATTCGCTGGACATTTCCGTGGGATGCTCAGTTGGTCGTTTCTCACTCATCCTGGCCGACTCACGTGCCATTTAGAGGTATTCCACTTAATAACGACCATTTTTACATGTTTTCTTGCAGAGATTTATTGATGAATATATTACAATGGATACTTTTTTCGACAATGTTCCGTTGTACAATTCAGAGATTGCGTGTACGTCATTCAAACGGCATTATCTGGAGGGAGCCCGTGATCATCGTTTGTTCTACAGTCCACCTCGTGTCTTGACAAATCCTTTTCAGGAGTGCTGTGCCTAGATCGAACGCGAGTTCTTGTTAACAGTCATGAAGAAAAGCCTTCTATGCCTTTACAGGCAAATATGACTTCATCGTAAGTTTTTGTTGATTGTACATTTCAGCGTAGCTCTTTCACATACATTTCTTTTAGAGGGACAGCTGATTTCATCCATGCTAGCTACGTGTCCGGTGGTCCTCTCTTCAATCGTTTCATCTGTGCGCAGGCTCCGCTCACCAACACAATATGCACATTTTGGCAGATGGTTTATGAACAGCGTTGCCAGTACATATTCATGCTGTGTGCTGCGTCTGACGAGAAGAGTTCCTTGAAGTATTCCAAAAGAATATGTCCGTTTTACTGGCCGAGGTGCAGAATCTATTGCATTGTTGCTTTTTAATTGTGGTAACTTTTAGAATGAAGGGCACCACCGTGCAGTATGGATCATTGTTGATCCGAAATCTAGACGTCGACTTCACCCTGGATCCGCTTTTCACAGTCACAGTTCTTGAAGTTTCATCAGCCGATGATAACGGAGAGCCTCTCCGTCTGCAGCACTGGCAGTGGAATTGGAATAGCTACAAAGATAGCTCATGGCCGTTACGCTTGCTACGAAGGTAGTTTAATGCTTCGCATTTGTAAATCATGTACGTTTTGTAGGTCTCGGACTTCTGATACGCCTACAGTAGTTCATTGCGTCGATGGATGTGGGCGAACTGGCACGTTAGTCACTCTAGAAGCCGTTCTGTGTCAAATTCTTCGCGGATCAGTCAACGTTGACCACATCGTTTTAAGCAGCTGCCTTTTCGTGAGACTTCAACGGAAACATGCTGTTACAAGCTACAAGCAGTATTTGTATATATATCGTTGTGTTTTAAATTGGGTGAAGCCATATTTAAGGTCCCGCTATGATCTTTTGTCATTGGGACTGCTTTTTCCAAGCGTTGGGTTTGTATCCGCATATAATATGTTAGTCGACGGATCTGATTGAGAAGTTTTATCTTCACAATTTTTTAAATAGATATTTTAATTGTAATAAATATTTTAATGTGAAAAATTTTCAATGAATAAGTGACCTCAACGGAAACATGCTTCGTGTTAAGAAGTGAGCAACCATAGAGGGAGAGAATGTTTATTCAACTATTCTCGGTGGTGGCGATTGCCTCATTTGAGAGACAGGTGGAGCCGCCAGACCAGATGTGGATGAGTCCTGGTGACTTTGGCACCCCCAACACTTTACGCGACGGATGTTCTCAATAAATGCACAGAAGTATCTTGTATGTCCATATTTATCTTTACATCGGCACATGTGTCAAAAGACAAATAAATATTATTATGTTTGTTTTGAGCAGCGTCGTGTTCAAACGAAGAATGACGTCGGTAGGAGCAGATCGATTACTGTAGTGAGATATTCCACTCCTAGAGGAACGTCGTATTCTTCTACACGCTTTGAGACTTTTCCGAAAATTCTGTTCAGAGCGCGCCACCATGAAAAGAACGTTTGCTGCAGAGTCTGTGCTGCCATGTTGGTGTGGCAGCTTGCGAGGACGTTGTTCACGATGATGTCTCCTGTAGCCGTCAGAGGGGCGTAAATGCCTTTTCGTTCAACCTTCAAATTGTGGAATGACTGCGGTGAGAAAGGACGAGCAAACCTTTGTTGAGTTTGTAACTCTCGATGCCCTCAATCGACTGGTTCCGTCTGTGACTATGTAGACACAGTGCCCCTCCGTCACTTTGTAGGCCTGTGTCAGTTTAATCCCCTTCGAAGAATCCTCTCCGCACTTTGACGAGTAGATCAAGTGGTAGTCGGTGAGTTCCAATTCATATCCGTCGTCCTAGAATACATTCTTATAGTGTGAGCTATGGCTAACGGTCACCCACCGTAAGAATTCTGTTAAAAACTGCGTCTTCCTGTTCCGCCTTATGCAGATGCATGACAATTGGGGAATAGGATACCTAGGCGCACTCCATAAATGAAGAAAGCGTCAACAGTTGCTCACCAAGGACTCTTGAATAGAGAGCACTAAATCACCCACTTCTAACTCCTTAATCGCCTTGCTTCCAGCAGGCGTTTGAACGGTCATCTCGCCACTAAAGCACTGCAGAGATGCGAAAGCGCTGTTCAGGTCAGCAGGTTGAGCGGCAGCCTGAACATGAGTTAAAAAGAAATTCTCATTTGACCGTCGGACTAGAGAATCGAGAGATAGGGAGAAACACGAACCGCCGAGTATCCACTGTAGGAGCTGGGATTGTAGTTGTAGCCAAATGCCCTGTAGGAATTAGGTGCGGCTTGCTGTGCTACGGGGTAAGTGCCACCGCCGGAAGTGCAAGGGCCAGTGCAACCTCCAGTTGGAGCGCTGTAGGAGGATGGTGCCACGTTCGAAGGAACTTGTTGGTAGTGTGTGTTCTCGACAACAGTGGGATAACCCTGGAATGATATGAACGAAGGCAGTTAACAAGGACTACAAACCGAAGGGATTTGCTGATTGACGGGAGGTATGAGCGTTGGTGCAATGGTGACCGAAAGAGGGGCCGTGATCGGAGCTATGTTGTATATGCTCGGCAGGCTGTTGGACTGTAGCTCCGTCTCCTTCGCTATTGTCTCCGCAGTCTCCATTGTCCCATCGTAGTTGCTCTCAGCAGAATAGGCCCTCGGCCTTCCGTGGACAACGTACACCGGTTTTCCATGTCTTTAACGATGGCCATCCTAATCTCGAAACAGATGTATCAATGCAAACCTGGAGCGCCTTTGGTACAGGGGCATCAACTCGCTTTCGTAAAAGTCATAGTCGTCACCCAGTGGGAAAAGTTGTTCTCTGCGCGCACTGAACATTCTTCGTCTGGGAGCGCGTTGCAGCTCGCGATTTTTGTACGATTGCATCCTTATTCTAAAAGCAAAAAGCTGACGGGTTTTGGTCCACTGACTCAAAAACCAACCTCTCGCGCACGTACGGCTTCCTCAGTCCTCCTCTGTAGCGTCGGCTGTACGGCATGTAGTCTGAGGACTTCTCATCTGCGGCGTACTCATCGTAGTCTTCCTCATCTGCAGCTGTAGTCGAGAAATGAAAAAGGATTGGATGTATGTCTTACGCTCGCTAAGTTTCTCGTTGAGCTCCGGACCACGACATGGCATGCGCTGGACCGTTATTTCATACTTCACTCTAAAATTAAGATGGTTGCCGCTTGTAAAGCAAGACATAAAAGCACTTGTTTTGTGATGAGACCAGTTTCCGCACTTCCTTCACAACGTCGAAATGTGTGATGTGCCTTTGGGACCTGACAGGTCCTCCGCGAAAACTCTCGCCCGCATGGAGACTTATCTTTCTTGGTCGTTTCGACGCAGTCAGTTCGCCGTACTCACAACATTCTGTTCTCAGTCTAAATAGGAGGAACTTCGCTATAGGAATTTCTCGAATCTGGAAACCTACACTCTGTGGGTTCCATTGTTCGAATCAATCAATCCTCCAGTCCATTCATTTGCTCCTTTACAAACAGTTGCTGTGAATTCGTTGCTACACGTCTAGAATTGCTCAGGTTTCTTTATCTCTTTCTTTGAAAACAATAACTAACCACAGAATCCTCAGAACCATCTTTGCCACTCACTGAGGAGAGGAAGCAGATCGGGGTTTCGCATATCAGTTCTATAATATAGGACAGTTGGAGAAGCTTCTCTTACACGTTTTAATGTTAACTACCGATTCAGGCACTTTGCTCAATGTGTGTTTTTCTATTTTAGCTGTACTAGATAGACACATTTTGAAGAAATTGCGTTATTTGATCACTCCCAAAGTATTTCATAAATACATTTACACGTCACACATTTTTACCCTTTTTACACGGATATTCTTAGATCTGTTTACGCACTTAAGAAAAGGTCTACCTGGAATTCCGAGCTTATCGACAAATAACCCTGAAGGAGCCGCGTTTTCGCCACATTGAGTGCGCCTCTCACTCAAATCGCTGGCGCGAACAAGTAGCATAAACGAGGCGAATAGTACCAAGTTGAGCATCTTCCCCTGAAAGCAGCGCTGTGGATGTCGGATCGCCAGCTTTATATACAAAACACGATCTATGCCACCGTAGCTCTAATTAAAATGTGTCGGGAAGGGCGTCGCATAACGTTAAGTCAAATTGCATGTGAAACGCAATCGCCTATTAATTATACGTCCAGTTGAACTATGACACAGATTCCAACAGCAGCAGTGGGAGACCTTCCGGAGGACAGTGACGAGGCGTCTACCGAACGATGGGAGCGAAAAAGGAAGACGGGCTGAGTTACGAGCGAGGGAAGATGTTCGTAAGTGACCGTCGTCGCAGGTTGTGCATTGAGTCGCCTCGGAGTACATTTAAAGGTAAGTCCGAAATCACTTGAGTGCCCCAAATACTCGGAAATTATGTCGCAATTTGTTGTTAAATAAACGCGAGGTCACATGCCCGCTTGACTCGAGGATTCGCCATTAGAGGGCATTGTGTACATGAGTGCCAACTCAAACGGCATTTCCTGTGCGCACCCACTCGTTCATTGTCGGGAGATTAAAACGGACGACGCTGCTGTCCGCACGCGTTGGGAAATTTGGAACAAACCCATGATGGCCCATCGGAGGATGAATGGAAAGCAGAACGATTAGGTAATAACGACTGGGCAAATCTCTTCCATGCGTCTCCGTCTTGCAAAAAACTGAGACTTTACAACACAATTAACATGCGCAAGGCTAGGAACTGTGTTCGCGGGAAGGATAATTGTCCCTATCAACTCAGAAACCTTAGCTCACATCGCAAAACATCGGTATAGTGTCGTTTAATGTTGCCAGACCTCCTTTTTTTTCTTACCACTTGTGCGTTTATGGCATGGACTAATTAAATTGAACGTGTCGAATGCAGTAATGTCAACATTTGCGACTGTTTGCGACATATGTCACAGTCGCGCTTGCCATAAACATCAAACTATGAAGATTTAGTCGACTATTACCTCAACTAAGGGGTATTGTTGTGTAATGGTTTGCCTACGTCAATGCTGAATTATACATACTTATCTTAATTTGTGACGTTTTGAATGTGAAGATAGGGATCTCAGACATTTCAGTCATTTCAGTCCCGGCGTTTTAGCGCGATATGTTTCAGTCCCGCAATTACAGTCCCTGATATTTTAGTCCCGCTGAAGTAACGCTCATTTTACCATGTCCCTTGAGCCTTTGAACAAAATATCATCTATCATTTTCGAAAACATATCATTTATCCTGTAGGATGAGCAATAAGACAATCACGAACATGGCGAATCCCGAGACATACCCTCATCCAGGATGTCAAGCAACCATTCAAAAATACGTCAAGCATTTCTAAAGGATTTCTAGGCCCTAACAATCCATTCCAGAGTCCGGTATGACGCTCACAGGAAGTCGGTGTTATTTGCTGTCACATTGTAAACAGAGACCCTTCATCAGCCTTTCATCAGAAAGCGCGTAGGACGATGTGCGTAGACGTGGTAATTGCGGAAAGTGAATCACGAAAACATGTCAGAAATCAACGAAAACAGGAAATTTGCAATTTCTGCGAAAATTTCACATGAAAAAGTCGTTGTCGTTTGCGTCAGGACGTCTTCGGCCCCACTCTCTAATTAGAGGAACCTCAGTGCCACAAAGAGTTTAAAGACCAAGTATAAAGAGCGGATGACAGATGTCCTTTGAAGGAAAGGTGTATAGAAGCCTATGACGAAACGTGAGACCTGAAAACGAGGATAAGGCTCAGCAGTAAACATACGCATTCTTTCTCTAAAGCTATGTTTCCTTAAGATTATCCACGCGCCCCGGGGCCATATGATTTATAAGTGTTAGGGGAAGACGTGTCTTATCTGCGGATATCCCCAAAGTTGCTCGTTCATTGCTCCCTCCTTTGTCTATCAACCCCATTGTTGCCAATAATGAGTTTTCAGGAATCCTTGTAAAACGAGCATAAAAAGGCTTTCTTCGCCCAGCATGTCAGACAACGACATTTGGCTCGTGATTAGTGTGAAAGAGCGCCAATTAGCAGCCGAACTTTTACTCAAAGAGCACAAAGGTCTCGTTCGTCACTTCATTTGTAGTGACCTTTAAAGGCCTGACATCTGTCAACGTGCTAAGTCCAACGTTCGACGATCCTTTTTCCGCATCAGTACTTTGCTGTCCATAATTCTCCGAGGAAATGAGCAGTGTGCATGAAGAGCAAATTACGGAAATTGCATTTTTTTGCACATTTGCTGGATAAATCAGTTTGTTCGTCAGTGGTCCCGGGACTCCTTAATTAGCTTCCGCCTGTTTGGGTATTTGGACTAGACAGCACTTGAACCGACCTTTCAGTTCCTCCTGAAGGTGGACTTAAATTTGGACTTGTAGTCACCGGGCGTTACCCGTCAGCTCGGCGTTGGCAGGCACTTCGATGTGACCGATTTTTATCGCTTTATTCGTTTTCCGTTTGCCATAGCGGCGACAGAGCGTTTTCGTCCCTTTCGACGATTAGCTGCGCGAAATTTGTTTTCTGCCTTTCCGGAAGAAGCTCCGTTTGGCGCGTAGGATTGTTGGCGCGCATCGAGCCCGCTGTTTACGATGGATTAAAGTGGATTTTACTCTGACAAGTCACTATTTCGCATGTCATGCATAAGTATCCGATCCTCAGAAAGATTAAGGCGTTCGCGGTCTCTAAGCGGATGTTGTCGGATTGACGGCTCCTCAACTGCTGCTGATTTGCTTAACACTCACTGTCCAGCCGTTCGCCGACATCCGACCTTTCGCGGCGGCGCTATATGTCACGGCGACTTAGGGCCAGAGTGCTCGGAGATAAATTGTATGCGCGTAAGAATCCATAATGACTTTTCGAGTACGCGCGTCGTCGTTCCAGCCATGAGATCAGCTGCTTCCCGACGGAGTGATTTGTGTCGGCCTTGACTCTTAACCTGAGGTTTGCCCACGCCGACAGTTCCAGCAACGGTGCGTTGAATGAAAAAGGAACCCGACGCCGCCGCGAACGATCAAACATTCCGGACTGTTTGCTGTGCTGAGCCAGCCTGCAGAGAGCCTTATTCAAGCCAGCGCGCTGTCCCTCATATTCAGCCGTCTTCTAGCCGGAGCGTTCTTCCGCGCCGGCGTTCTCTCTGTTCGCCGCCTCTTTCGCCGTCTTCGCTTCTCTGCCTCGTGCTGCCTCGCGCCGTACCCTCTCCGCCGGACTCTCACCACCGCCTCGTTCCTACGTTCGATCGGCAACCATCAGCCAACTCTGCATCGATAATGCGTCTGCTGGCAAGTGCTTGCGCGCTTTCTATGAGTTTCTATAACTCTTTACTCGACACCTATGCAAAAACTGCTGTCGAGAAGAGGAGCTTTCTGTGGTCCTTGGGGTTGCTGAAAAAGACGTTTCCGACCTCCCTCTCGCTCTCTAATTTCGCGCGTTATTTCCAAATGTAGCGGACCGAGCGGGTTTTCGGTCTTCTTGCATAAAGCGCCTTATATGTCCGGGTTTAAACTACTCCCAGCATGAATATGCATGTCATCTTGAATATTCATCTTTTTACGCGTTGAGCTTACAACCGCAAACTTTGTACAAAAACGCGAAAGAGCCTTTCAACGTCAAGTGGTCGAATTGGACCGTCGACGAGTGATGTGAGGGAGCGCCTTTTGCCTCCATCCGTCCAGGCAGCCTAACTTGGAACTTGCATATCGATTCGTGTACAATCGGTTTTTCCTATTCCGCCGCCGCTGATGATTCGCGGTGGTGGCTTTTGTGATGGCGCGCGTTGATTCGTAAATCAGGTCGTACTCTTCTTCTACTAAACCACACTACATGCAGATCCGCGTCTCGCGGTCACCATTTCCCTCGCCTGTTTTGTACGGCTTTCGTGCAAAGGCAAAACCGTTCACGCCACCACCACTGCTTCTTGCAGGAAGGCGATAGCGTTTTTGCGCGCCGTGAACGTGCGCCGCCAGGCCGGCGTGCCACTCGAAGTTCGCGAAGGTGGAGGGTGGAATTGATCACCGGCGCGACCGACCCTCCACCGTCAGCTATGATATGGCCTTGTTTGTAGTATGTCGCGCGCGGTCGACTCCCTTCTAACTCCTCACCTCCACCTCCGACCGTCGGCTCGCAGCCAGTTTGCTCGCAGCCTCGACCACCATTGCTAGCGATGGTGATGAGTCAGGTCGTATAGACGACGAAGATGATGATGACGGGGAAAGCCTCCCCTCCGCCTTTGGGTGATACCTTCCGCCTCCAGCGTGCGTTCCACAATTACCAGAGCCCGGCGCACCGAACCCTCACCGGTGGTGCCGCCGAAACGGGAAAGCACCTCCGCGCGGGAAAGGTTAACGCGCTCCCCATGTGCAGAATAATATTCGTAACACGATTGCGATGAGATGACGCATGTCGTTTCCAGATGCCGCGAACCGGTCTTCGGCGGCTCAGCTGCTGGCTGGTTTCGAGCTGGGAAACTCGCCGTCACCGCAACCAAAGTGGGGAACCTGGCGTGCCGGCACTCGCGCGCCGCTATTGTACAGGCGTGTGTTTAATTTGTTTGGCCGTGACTCACGTGGTGCCAATTGAGGAAGGAAGCGTGCTGTGCCGGCCGCCATGGCTAAGGGGCGTTAGCCTCGCCGACGACGGGAAAGCAGTTATGGTTGTTTTGAGCACGTAATGAGCCCCGGCATATCCCTCCGCGATTTATGTCCACGGGCCACCACCGTACCGCCGAAGTGAGCCCCTCGTGGCTCGCTAAGCGTCCAGCGGAGTTCCTCGTCTTGGACAGCGTGATTTTTGAGAAGTTCATTAGCGGGGCGTGCGAAACGGTCTATGTGGGGGGTAGAAGCATGCGCCAGAGATAAATGGCATGCATGTGAAATTCGCCGCCTGGAACTTATCGAACGCGTCGGAAACGCTTCGATGCATGGCAATGGGGCATTCTCGCGCGGCATCCTTTCCCTCGCCCTCTCTATCGCGTTGCTTCCTTCTCGCTGGCCCCTTCCTTTCTTATTCAACCACATGAATATTTGCGCAGAGGGCTTGTTTCTTATTCTTGTTCGATTGGTACTTGTCCGCTTCATTTTTTTCGCAATCCGAAGCACCGAAGCTTTGTGCCGTCGAGGGGCTTCGCAGACGTGCGCGGAGTTCTTCGTCTCGACGCTTAAGTGACCGGTTGAATGGCTGTCGCCTATCGCGCCTAATGTGCCGCCGCCCAGCTGTCCTTGTTTACATCCTTAACAAGCTTGGCTCACACGCGCGTCTTCCCTGTGTGTTCCAACGCTTTCACTCGTCGCACACGTGAATCACAAATGGCGGAGGGCTTCAAAAGAATCCTGGTTGCACGGCCGCAACGCTTCGCATTCGGCCCACATAGTTCCTGTCGGCGTAATTGCCGATCGGTCCTCGGAATCGAAATTGTTTTCCCACTCCCTCAAAGCGCTGTTTATTGTCGCACCGAATCCAGCAATTCACCGCTCTTTCTATAGAATACAAATCCCATATACTACTTGTTGCCCGACAGCGGTTCCCTGTCTTTGTTTCCGGCTACCGTAGTCTGCCCCACCCTTGGCTCTGTCCCTAATGTAATTAAAGGTGAGCGAAAAAACACTGTTGCCTAGGAGATGTTTTTAACACGGCGACAAAATCCGCTAATGCGTGCGTGAGTATCCAATCCATTAGCTTTACTTTAATCTGCGTTAGACGCTCGTCCGGTATTCGCGTGTTATAGCGTTGTGCCCATATCCCCTCCTCATTGCCTCCGGAGCCTCCAAACTCTTAATTGGACGCGTTTCAGGCAGGATGGCTGCCTCGACACGGCTGATTCTGCTACTGCTTTTTGCCCCGTTCGCCACAGCGTCTTCCATTGACGTACGTCTACTACTCGGCTACCGTAACCTAGTAGTACTCTCTGCTTCAGAGCGTTTCGGCTGCAGTCGACAGCGACGAGAATGCCGGCCGCGAACACGCGAAGTTCGTCCACTTGGTCGCATTCAACTGCGGCTACCGTAACCAGTATCAGGACGTCGACGGAGCGTGGACAACGGACACTGACAGATATGCCACTTGTCTTACCGGGAAGCTCGATATTCTGAAGTACTGTCGAAAGGTACCGTATACCTCTTACTGTTCAAAGATTAGTGTCGCGGTCATAGGTCTACCCCAGTCAGAACATCACCAACATTGTCGAGTACTCGCACGACATGACCATCGAAAAGTGGTGCAAGGAGGACGGCAAGTCGTGCAAGTTTACGCACACCGTCAGGCCTTTCCGCTGCGTCGGTAAGCTTATTTAAGTCTAAGAAAAAGTTTACAACTCCTCAAATTAGTCGGAGAATTCCGGTCGGAAGCTCTCCAAGTCTCCCACGGTTGCCGCTTTGGGCATGTGAATGGACGTAGTTTCTGCAAGGACTACGGTCACTGGCAAGGTGTCGCCAGAGACGAGTGCGTCAAGAAAAGCGAAAACCCCAAACCCATGAAAGTGCAATCGTTCGCCATGCTGGAGCCCTGCGGCCTCGACATGTTCCGCGGCGTTGAGTTCGTCTGCTGCCCAGGCGACGACGCCACCAGTGAGTGATTTCTGTGAAGCACTAGTGCCACCACGCACATATAGAGCCTAAGGACGTGAAGGAAAACATCGTTACGTCATCCAAGACGCCAGTAAAGAGCATTGCCGAGGACGACGAGGATGACGACGATGAAGATGACGATGAAGACGAGGATGACTACGAGGAGTATGACGACGACCACGGTAAGTCAGGGACGCACAGGAACGCAGTAAAACAGAGATTTAGAATCCGTGGACCAGTCCCTGATGCAGGACGCATACTTCAAGGAGATCGACTTGGAGAACGAGCACGACAAGTTCCGTGAGGCACAGAAGCGCCTCGACAAGAAGCACCGCGCCAAGGTGGCCAAGGTCATCAACGAGTGGACGGCGCTCATGGAACGCTACAAGAAGATGAAGGTGGGCGACGCGAAGGGCGCGGAGAAGTTCAAGGCGGAGATGGTCGCTCGCTTCCGGAAGACTGTTGCCTCGCTCGAGGAAGAGAACCGTGAACAGCGGAAGCAGATCGAAGACGTCCACGAGGAGCGCGTTCAGGCCTCCCTCAACGAGAAGAAGCGTCAGGTACCCCAGTTTCCCCTCCTTCGAGAGTTACCATTCACATCTCAAGGCCACTCACGATTACCGATCGGCTCTGGCCCTGCAGGTCGGAAAGCCGAATAAGCACAACGTGCTCAAGACGCTCAAGGCCTACATCCGAGCGGAGGAGAAGGACCGCACGCACATGTTGAACAGATACCGCCACCTGCTTCGCAGCGACCAGGATGAAGCGGAGACGTTCAAGGACATCCTCCTCTACCGCCTTCGCTACATCGACCTGCGCATCAACGGCACTTTGGCCATGTTGCGCGACTTCCCTGATCTCGAAAAGCAAGTGCGTCCCATCGCAGGTGAGGAAAAACGTCGAAAACTTTGTGATAACTGGTGTTTAAGTGGAATTCTGGAGAGAGTACCGCCGTGAGAACACCCCTGAGATCTCGAGCGAGGAACTGCTCAAGATCGGAGAGAGTGGAAACAACGAGAAGCTCATCAACCTGTACAAGCAGATCTACGACGACCTCCGTGCGAGTGACAACGCCGAGAAGAGCGCCGAAACCACCACGGCCGCCACCACGACCACCACCACTCCCAAGAAGGAGGTCGCCAAGGTGCTTTTTTCGCTGTGTTCCGAGAGATAACCGTGTCCTTTAGACGCTCTTGGACACGAGCAGCTCTGAAGATGAGGATGAAGCCGATGATGACGAAGACGACGAGTCCGAGAGCCTCTCGAAGGAAGCGGACAGCGTAGAAGAGAAGAAGGAGGGAGATGCATCGGGGAAGAAGAACGTGGAGAAGAGTGGCGAAAAGACCGATGAGGAAAGCACGTCCGAAGAGGACGAGGACGACGACGATGAGGACATCGAGTACGCGGACGAGGACGAGAAGGCCGACAAGAAGGAGGATGACGACAACGAGTGGCATGTCGTCGTCGAACCCATCCGCAGTGACACTGTGCGCGTGCACGACCTGGCCGCGCCTCCGGCCTACGCCCGTCATCAGCCCCTTGTCCAGAGCAAGGCTGACGGTGAGGAGTCGCCCGCTCTCGTGCGCAGTTACACGCCCTACGTCATCGTCGTCATTATCACCGGAACCATCTTCCTCGGTGTCTTGTCCGTGTTCTTTGAGCGGCGAAGGCTGCAGCGCGCCGGATTCATCGAGGTATGTCCGGAAGCTTTGTGGCTGACAAGGAACTGTCATTTTCAGGCCCTACTCATTTTCGGTGTAGATAGCTGAGTTTAAGGGGGCAGTTCTAAAAATCCTCTTCTCAGTGGAGCGTAGAGATGCAGGGGACTTTTCTACATTTCTTTTCATATACCGTACTTTTCAGGTTGACGTCTGCACTCCGGAAGAGCGCCACGTGAACGGAATGCAAGTCAACGGATACGAGAATCCGACGTACTCCTTCTTCGACAGCAAACCCTAGAGCGCGCTGTTCGCGACGTCGTGTCGGCATTTTACTCATTAAATTCGGGAACTCAGTTCAAAGTCGTCTCTCATGTTTGTTGTTAATAAGCGTCGTTAGTGTCGTACCGTCTCTCTTTGTCTCTCCGTTTTGTCGCTTTCACAAGTCATAATACTCTCTCTCATTTCTCAACAACAACTTGCTTCGAACGCAGTACCACTCGCTCTTTAAGGCACTCGGAAACAAGTCTCCTTTCCTCGATGATCGAATGTATATTTATGAACGAGCACATGGCAGCTAAGCTGTACACTCCTTATTGTATCTGCAATACACTTTCGGTATATGATAAACGTCTATTGTGTGTGTTGAATATGGAAATGCACTTATGAACATGACATCGCGATTTCCAAGAAGCAGATGCAAAAAGACACAGGAATTCTAACGATTTCACGTGACATGGAAACCATTGTGCAACGACATAAAGAGCGACAATCGTTATGGGGTCGCTCGTGGTTTTGCTGGGGACCGTTACAGTAACCAGATTGGTGAAATGTTCCGTCGGTGGCAAATAGTTCTCGAAGACATTCCTCAACAATAACTTATTACAATGCGGTGCTTACAGAGCGCAAATTCGCAAAATTCCACTTTTTTGATTCGTTAGATCTCAAGCTTTAAGAATTATCAGAGTTTCTACGTCAGTTCAATGGTTTATACAGCTTCCAACTTCATTGGTGTTTCTGAAATGGACACCAGACAAACAACCAAGAAATAACTATATGTTATTTCCCACAAAATATGTTCTGTACCTGGGTACGGTAAGAAAAAAGGGCCTCTCCCTGAATACACTTTCACGTGGGAAGTGCTTGAGAGAATAGTGTAGTTTACATTAAAAGCGGTCTGTCGGGCTTCCTTGATGTTGTGATCTTCGTCGGTGAATCGCTATTGTCGGTGGTTCCGCTGAAGATTGCGTGAGTCACGAGAAATATGAATCATAACAAGGACTGTAATGAAAACATTACGAAGATAATTGATTGAGGGCACTAGCAACGTACCAGCAGGCTACAGTGGACCCCTCGAAACTCGAAACATTACACTGTTTATGGGACACACAGTCCCATAAACATTTGTTCAGTGACAAAAAACTCACAAGGAGGTATCGCCAAATGTCACACATACTTTTGAGATTGAAACATGTTTTCCGGTAGATCCTTATGCGCTGATTACGATGCGCATAGTTGTTTGTGCCATAGGTCAATGAAACGAAACAAAATAATGCATTTATTGGTCAAAATTGGGCACAAAGGCGCCGTTTATTTCATGGAATGGAGTATCCTTTTCTATGACCACATTCTTTATATCAAGGAAGGTCATTAGTACCCTCCTTGGTATATGGAGGGTGGCCAATAACACTCATCCTTCCTTGTCAATATATGACATTTTAAGAGAATGTGTTACAGATATGCATAAAGCGGGAACCCGATCAAGCACCTATGGCCATGGTAGGGTGGAGGAGAGACGTATCTGCCTTAAAACAATCTCTACGGACTTATGGCGTAGAGTCTAGTCTAGTTCTTATGCCTATTCCTTGAGGTTTACTAAGGTCTTTACCTCAGTGAGGCAAAGGAGTGTTCATTTATGTAACACATTCTACGGAAACGTCGTTGGCTGCATAATTAAATCTCATTGAACATAAGTGTAAGAAAAATGTATCATAACGTCATGTATCCTTAAAAATCATATCATATTCACTGTCACGCTAAAACCCTTTCCTTCGTTTAAAGGCATTATGATGCAGTCGTGCAACTTTGCAATTCCTTCTATTTATAAAGCGGTGTCATGTATACTTTCTGCTGAGGAAGCTCGAAGGTCAATGGTCATTGTCATTGTAAGGTCTACCATTCTCTGTCTATGGCAAGCGGAAACCACTGAAAGAAGTCGTGATCCTGGTTCCCCTCCCATGCTTTTCGACTTGTTGTGTATACGCACGCGCAGCAGAAGAAGTCCGAATTCCTTTATCGCCCTTTTACTCCGGGCCACATATCGCTTGCCTTTAAGCACAATGATTTGCGGCAAACGGCTCCGCTGATTCCAATCCAATTTAGGAATCAACAATCTGTTCAATTTGCCTTAAGCGCACTAAGCACTAACAAATTTACCCCTGGGATTTGTTAAAGAGGGATGATAGCAAGGCGTGGCCGAAATGTTTTCGAGCTGTGCCCACTGTGGCGAAACGGTAGAGGGCCAGATTAACGTTGACAACGAATTCACAAGTGTCTATCACAGTAATTAAATCAGATCGCTTGAGAGGAGGGACAAACGGCAAACTTGTCGCAATCGACGCCGAAGCGGCCATGTTTTTACACTTCCAAAGTTGCGGT
Organism: Steinernema khuongi; assembly: GCA_016648015.1. Lineage (NCBI taxonomy): Eukaryota > Metazoa > Nematoda > Chromadorea > Rhabditida > Steinernematidae > Steinernema > Steinernema khuongi. The sequence continues at coordinate 26,142 of JADLIF010003268.1, forward strand.
GTAAGCCTTCTCTTTCTCTTTCAGATTCCACCCTGGCTATGTTCGAACAACTTCTACGACGCGAAGCGGAGAACGTGGTGGAGCCGGCACTGCTACCTCCGCCGATATTCCTGACTCCTCAGCTGATGTTCCCCTTGATTCCGATCGGCCCTCTCTGGAACAGTCTCTTCATGCCGCCTGAAAAAAAGCCGACGCCCTACTCGATAGACGATATTCTAGGGCTAAGGAGTAACAGTGGCACATCCAAAAGTGAGTCGTTCGTCTACATGCGATGTGCGCAATGTTGATGTAGATGTGTACAATGAAGAGCAGAAGAAGGCTGATTCCTTGGGGCGATCGGCAAAACTGTCGACAAAGAAAAAGAAAATCAGAACAACGTTCTCAGGCCGCCAAATCTTTGAGCTGGAAAAGCAGTTCGAAGTGAAGAAGTATCTCTCGTCCAGTGAGCGTTCCCAGCTCGCTAGGAATCTAAGTGTCACGGAGACTCAAGTAAGTCCAGCTTTTATTACTAGCGTCACTCGCCCACCTCAGGTCAAAATATGGTTCCAAAACCGTCGGACCAAATGGAAAAAGAAGGACGGGAGGAGCTTGACCGTCGTCGAGGCGTCAAATGCATGAGTCAGCTACATCATCTACGAGCGAATTTTCGCCAGGGACTGTGCTCTCATACGACGTGCTTCTCACATTCTTCTACGTACATAGTTATTTACTTTTATGCTAGATAAATGTAATAGCTGTGACAGTGACCGCTTTGACATGGCGTACAAGACGATTGTACGGGATTAAACAAAAATGCTGTCGCTAAGATAACAATGGTGAGAGAATCGTGAGCTGTGGTAACCGTAAAGTCTAATTCAAGAGCATTGTGCTTGAGTAGTCCTGAGGTGTGTCTCTGTTGCCTCTCTGTCGGCGTTTGATGTTTTAGAAAGCGACAATGAAGGTGTCAAGTTATCACGCTGACAGAAAACATAATATAGACTGGGTGCTTGTGTTCGAAATTATGCTGAATACAACAGCGAATTCATAGAGTACGTCTAATGTCATACAGGCAGGTCAACAGGCAGGTCAGTGCTTTCTTTCACCCTTCCCATTTCGGATACGCCGACAAGAAAAAAATCCATAACACTTACACCTCGAGTTAACACCTTGAATAGAGTGCAATCTTGAATGCCTTGCGTAGGGCACAAGTCAGAAAGTCTGCAGTTTCATTTGCCGTTACTTGCAAAGCGCTTGCCATGTTACGTTGTCAATATTAACGTAGAATTTTACCTTTGTTTGAGGGCATGTAATAGTAAGCTCAAAATTTGTGCAATGCTAAGCTTTCGTCGCTTAGAACGGAATTTGATCAAGGGAACATAATTTAGTTATCGAAAAACATCAATTTTGCACCGCACAGACTTGCAGATACGAATGTAAGATTTGTCCTTTCTCATACCGTCCCTAGCCTTTCCTTTATCTCATTGTAAACGATGTACAACATTCTTGCCCCTGAGGTTTCCGCACCACAGTGTAGCAATGTGTACCGCTTTGTCGGTTGTCATTAGAGTAACGGGATAAATGATCGCAACATTAGGGACATCCAGTGTTCGCAGAGACATATGTTGCTTTGTCCTAACTCATCTGGTCACATATCTGTTCCGTTAATCGGTGCCGCAAAGCGATTAGCGGATAAAACAATAAACCGAGGTCTGGGCGGCCAACCAAAGCCAACGCGCACATTGTTTATGGCTGATTTATCAGTTGGTCAATGATGGACTTTTCGCGGACGGTCGTTTTCCCTCTGACCCTCGAGACTAGATAAGATGTGAAGATGAAAGGCAAACGGTTCTGCTGCCTCACATGCGTTTTCGGTGAGAAAATTGCGCTAATAAAGCCACTGTAGTTCGGAGTGCCCTCTGCGGAAGTCTTCGATGTGCGACGTGTACAAAAGAGTTCCGAAGCGTCCGTCCATACACCATCTGTGTCGTGTAGGTATTTCGCGCTTCGTTTCAGCGTTGTCTCTGTGCCATGGGTCACTGCAAGCGCGACCGTTAGCATAGGATCTGCGGTTCCTCGCGCGTTGGGTACATGTCCTTCGCGTCACTCGGGCAACGGTCGGCAACGATTAGGGGTTCCCGGCGGGGGCCGCCGCACTGTCCAGCTCTATCCCTTCTGAATGCTTTATGCACTACAGCGCTGTGATGATGAGATTTATATGTGTGTTCGCCGCACCGACCTGCGCATACTCTCCTCCGCGCACTGTTCTCACCACCTGTCGGTCGCTATGTCCTGTCCTCTCATTGGTCAATGGCTTCCCGCACCGCTTTACGTTTCACCGCGGTTCGTACCGTCAGAACTCCGTCGATCGTTCGCACTTCGTGTTTTTCGGTTCGACGGGAGTTGTAGGGCCATTTCCAAATACGTTCACACCTCCTTGCCGCCGCGCCATTCGTTCGCCCCCCTTGTTCCCTCCCGTACAATGCCGCCGCACCGTATTTCTGTAATTTGCATGACTTTTTGCGCCGCGTCCTACTCTTGTTCTTAGACTCATTTACGCAGTGACTTAACGAGGGAAAAGCTTTTTTTGATTTGGCGAGCGGCGTTCCAGACAATTTTCTTCGCGGCGACGCGAAATTGTAATCGCTCAGAATTAATCGCAGATCCCCTTCTGTCGCTGCGCAGCACAGACTCCAGGCGCTGGTCAGCTTTCGCCTTTTCCCACCGGTCTTTCCTCCTTGATACAAACCTCCTCCGTTAAGAGTTCTTCGAGCATCCGGTCACTCCACACTAATCCATTTCGGTAACTCTGATCAGTCAGATTTGTCGTCCCGCGCGCACACTCTCAAAGAACTATGAGAAAAAGACGACAGTTTAAGAGATTATGCACGACGAGTATCGGAGGTTCTCGAGGCGAGTACACCTTTTAGCACCGGTGGACGGTGCTTTCGTCGAGTGGCTACCACTGGACTTACGATACAACAGCAACACTTTCTCCGCGTATCCTACACTGTGTGCTTAGAATTGTTAAGCTTACGTTTGAGGCTTGACCTATCGAGAGGCTCGCGAGCGCATCCTCGTTTCTCTAAGTGTTTTCGACAATGCTCGTACGATACGTCTAAGACTGTTTGTACAGGTTGCACGCTGAGTTATAATTTTGGTGACCCCTTGCTCGACACGGAGGCTGTCGGCATCGGCATCACCTTCGCCATGTTTATGCTCGCCGATTTCGCGATATGCATCTGGCCTACCGATGGCCGATATGAATCTCACCTTTGGCGGTGTTGGCGAAACAGCGCGCAGCTTGTCGCAACATTACCGTATTCCGGCGCCTGCCACACTTCCTATCATCCCGGGTTTCATATCTCGTGTCGTATTGATGACCTCCGCATGCCTCCACGAATGCATATTGCGCGCGCGTACCATTATGGTTTCCACGGTACCGATCGGAAATCGCGAGTAAGATCGGCAACCTGACAGCGCGCGGAGATATGCAACAGATGCCACGCGACAATCTGCGATGACTCCAGCCCGGTGATCGCTGCATTATACATGTCTACATAACTTGTCGTGTTATCGATCATTGTAACTGTTTGCGCTTTTATCCTTTCTGAGACGTTCCGTGTCGGTCTCCTTTACTTTGCGTCGTTTCCGTCCACCGCGGCTGTTAGCTGCCCCAGGTCTTAATTAACCAGTCGTTGTCGAGCACTTGCTTTTCCAATCTTTTGTAACCAGCGGGGCCATTAATCTTCGGTACAAATGGCTACATGTTTGTGCTTATTTATTAGTTCGCCTAGGTGGCCTCATCCCGCTCGTCGGTTCGCCACTCAGCAACTGACAATGCAATAAATTTGCTTAATCCACCAACAAGAGGAGGTCCACAAATTGTCTCTTTGTTGCCCCTTCTGTGGACGGACTACTTGTCTCTTAGGGCACTGGTCAGGTACGCACCACTGCACACATCGCTTGTAATGATCCTGGATTGCACCAGTCAATGCGCCGCTACCTTGTACTTATGTCCTCTTCAGCAGTGAGTTAAGAACGCGTTCGGTCCAGTGGTCATCGCGGGGGTTCGCTCCCCACGAACAGCATCAGGTGTGGAAAGTCGGGAGGATTAGGTGCGCCTTACATGGCGACGGTCATTTGCGCATAAGTGCCGCGTACCGTTAAATTATCGCGCTGATCAGTCGAGGTCAAATCAAAACAATGTGCGATTATGAAGCGAGGTAGGTGTCCGAATGATGTTCGCGGCGGACGCACAAGGTGTTCGCGCTGTTTTTGTTCGCGACTCCTCGCGCATGTGTCACGGTTACAGGGACATCTGCATGCAGCAGCACGTGTTCCCCCGAAATGGCGTGCGAAAAGTGCTCGCCAAGGCTCGCGCGCGGCAACAGTGCGCTCTGCACAGCGCACAGCTCCGCGTCAAGGTTAGTGCTCGGCGGCGACTGTGCCGTCTCAGGACTGCTTTTCCTGCCCACCTTAGCTGGCACGCGCTGCACCCATATTTGCCTCTTCCGTGGCCAAACGGAGCGCTTCCGAATTGTGAGGTTCAGGATAATTTCGCACTCGTCCATATGGCGCACGCCGCTCTTCATACACTTATAATGATTACTCTCTGGTGGTTCATGGTTGCGTCAAATAGCCCTTTGCGAGCGGAAGTGGAATGGGGAAGAAAGGAAGGGTCCATTGCGATTTCTGCCCTTCTCCATAACATTGTAGAGGTTCGTCTTTCTCCAAGCGCACATAGAACACACAGAAAATGCGTTATCTCCCGCGCGTTCACTCATTTGTTAATTCGGTGATCCTGTGCCTTACGGGGTTCAGGGGTGCCGTTCGTGTGGCATTCTATTCGCGCGGGTTATCTCCAGTTCAATCTTTTCACGTTTACTGACATGGAAATTTATAGTTTGAACAACTGATGTGTGCCGCTGTTTCTCTCGCTCACCCTCAACTTTACTGATTTTGCGCATCTCCCTCGCGAGGGGGCCGAGCGAGATGACGTCAATAGCTGACCGTTCCTCCGACCGTCACTCTTCACCTCGTTTAATTACCGACGTCTTTTTGCTCGCGCGTTTTGCACTTTGACTCTGACGGACCATCGCGATTTCGGAACACGTACTGTGTGAAGGGCCGACCGCCCTTACCGTGTAATGCTTCCTGCTCGTGCTTATCGCGCATCATCTCTTATGCTCACGTTTTGTTATCTTCAGAGGGAGGAGGTCCGCTTGCGCGAAAAAAAGGAGTTTTGCTAATGTACGTCTTTCTGCAACATTGCTCATTTCAGATTTCAACGCAAGCATCCGATTAACAGCCGCACCAGAACTGCTGTGTATGCATAAAAGGCGCATTAATGCGTGCTTCCAAGATCAACAATGACATCTGCAACTAGTTTTCTTCTCCTTGTTGCCTACATTTCATCGATATGTCTTCTTGTCCTTACATTTGCAGGTAAGATCCGTTCCATAACTTATGAACGTCTTCTATTGCAAATTATATGCAGTGCCCGCGAAACTGGGTCACTCCACATAATTATACCATTCGCAATAAGTACGTCCATGGATCAGAAATTCTTTTTCTGTCCACGCGCCATTGACATCTGTTGGGACTATTGTTAACGATTTATTTTTAGATGATGCAGTTCCGTTCACGTCGCAACCCCAAGATGATCCGTATTATGTCGCTTCGGGCGAAGAAGGACCATTGCTGTTGTGTTCCTTCGGTGAAGAGTATCGTGATCGGGACAGATATGAGCATTTCTGGTCCAGAGTAATCGGTAGTCCACGGTTAGCAGAAAGTGTGGTTTGGCGATAAAAAAACAATTTCAGATTTATTACGCGTAACGAGCAGTCGTTTACGCCCGCCGATTATACACTTGTCGAGGATATCGCGTTGGGGACATATAACTTGAAGATCAACCGGGTTTCTTTCGAGAAGGACAACGGAAAATTCTTCTGCTCCATTCTAGACAAGAAAAGTGGAAGGCAAAGAGAAACTCGTCCGGCAAACATCGTTGTAGTCGGTAGGTTTTCGAGCTTAGACCGCAATTATCGTCAAAAGCACGCAGTCATGTAAAACACTCCATGGAATGTCAGTGAGCAAAACACCACTGCCATCCCCATGGGGTCACTAATAATCTTGCGAACATTTGGGTGTAAAGCAAACATGTGGATGCTTTGCGCACTTTCCACAAAAAGATGGGGTACTTCCTGTTTCGAATTATTTCCCTACCTATTGTTATTCGAATTAAAGTTTCTCTTTTCTATTAGAGGTAATGATCTTAATTAATTTCAGTTGCCCCAGAAGCTCCACTGTTTGAGAGACAACCAGAACAACCCGTGAAGGAGAACGATATCGTCACATTCGAATGCCAGTCGTCGGGTGGGAACCCGCAGCCCGAGTTCAGCTGGAGGTTCGGAAACGGAACTACCTTACCGGAAAATTCGTATCAAGTTCGACCAACTTTGGGAACTGCCGGCACAACTTCGTCTGTCCTACAGTGGCGCGTTAATGCAAAGGAAAATGGCGCTTTCGTGATTTGTGAAATATGGAACAAAGCATTACCTCTTGGAGAGAAGAAGATTGTCAAGTCAAGCCACTTAAATGTAAGACTTTCTTCCTTATGAGCAGTGTAGTCTAGCCGGTTTTAGGTGCTGTACCCTCCGCGCGTCCAAGCGGGTCCAGTCTCACCATACTACGTTGAGGAAGGGGAGCGAGCTGAATTGCGTTGCGATGCGGAAGGCAATCCTGAACCCAGTCGCTATGAGTGGATTCATATTCCAACCGGTGAATCTCACTCAGGCGCCATTTGGAGTTTCATCGCCGAAAAGAGACTTCACGGCGATTTCCGTTGCATGGCTGAAAACTCTTTGGATAAATCCGCCAGTAAACTGACAATGGACGTCTTGTACAGCCCGGTTGTTACCGTTAAGGTATAATTTAAAGCCGTTATACCCAGTAATCGTCTCTTTTGTGATTTAGCAAAACGTGACCCCCGCCGAAGGAGACAATGTAAACGTTGAATGTACTTTCGACGCGAATCCAGCCCCTGATTCAGTCACGTGGAGCGGTCCTCACGGCTTCACTCATATCGGAAATTCTCTACAAATTAGCTCCATCAAACGGTCTGCAAAATACGGTCCAACCGTGGCTTACTATATTTCTTTTAGCTCACAAAGCGGAAACTATACCTGCGCAGTCATCAATTCCCTGCCACTGTTCAGTTCAAATGTTCCAGTATCGCGCACCGGAAGAGCTTCCACATTTGTTAATGTATGACAGAAGTATTATAATTCCATAACTCAAGAAATATTTAGGTGCGACACGTCCCTGGTAATGCGGTAATCTCATCGCCAACACAACATGTGAAGCTGAACGACCGAATCGTCCTGAATTGCAATTGTGATGATGAAGGAAGCCCTAAGGCGTCCTACAAGTGGATCGTTCCTTTCGATGTGGACCCTGGGTCTGGATCCAATCATGGCCTTCACTTGCCGCAGTTAGTTATTGACAACGCAACATTACAACACAATGGAATCTACAAGTGCATGCCCTACAACGAGTTGGGATACGGTGTGGATGCCAACTTCCGGGTTCTGGTGGGAATTGCTCTAGTAGGGTCAATCTCATCAAGATATCATTTTCAGGTTGTGGAACCGCCAAAAATCATTCGGTCGAACCGATCAACTAGTACATTCAAGAGCGGGGATACTGTGTCTTTAGTGTGTGAAGCTACTGGCTACCCTGCTCCGAAAATTACGTGGCGAAAAGACGGTGTTGATATCTCCGGGGACCTCCAATATCGCTGGGAACCGAGAAGCTCTGTTCAACCGCCTCCGTACGTGAAATGATTGGAGTCACACCTTAATGAACTTAATTCATTTCAGTTGCGAGTTCTGTTCCACAACGGTAACCAGTTCGCTAACGTTCTCGGCAGTTTGGAGCGACAAGGGCAATTACTCATGTGTTGCTCTGGACAGCGCCAGTGGAATGACCGATGAGCGCTCTACTGAGGTCACAATTTCTCACGCACCAAAAATTCTCAACCCTCTCTACGACGGTCGTTCATTAGCGGCAGCAGAATTGGGATCAACGGTAAATTGTGTGCCATTGTGCCATCTACATAGAAGGTGTATTTAAAGGCTCGTCTGTCCTGTCATGTTTCTGCGCGACCAGCACCTGCCATCCACTGGAGTCGTGGTAGCGGAAGTGAGCAGGACAAGCTCGATAATTTGGCAGTCATTTCACTCATTGACGGAGCTATTGACGAATACGAGTCGATCCTCCAGTTGGAGAACGTTCAGCAGACCGATTTGGTGGAGTACATCTGCCGCGCTTCGAACGGTAATGGTGCCCAAGCCGAATTGGGTATCCTTTTGGAAGGAAAACGTATGTCATTCATTGGTGTGCTCGTGTATCAAATAGTTTTTCAGGCGCTCCCGATGCACCCCAAAACGTGCATATTTTGAAGAAAAACACGAATTGGATCACAATAGGATGGCAGCCAGCTTTCGATGGCGGTGCCGAGCAACATTTTGAGCTGGAATATCGCTTAGTTAATGCTCGGGACGAATTTACCAACCCAACTGTGTTTGTTCTCTATGCATCTAATACATCTAAGATTATCTCTCTGGTAAGTGAATTAAAACTACGAATCCCTTCTCATTCCCTTCTCAGGATACAACGACATCGTCGCTTGCCGAGTCTTCCTTCCAAACATTTCTGTCGCACAACTTAACTGGGCTTTTACCGCTTACCCACATACAATATCGTATCAGAGCTCTCACGGACATCGGCAGATCGGACTGGACGCCCCTTAAGCAAGATTCAACAAGTGACGTAGAGGTTTCAACGGCTTTGGTGAAACCACTCATACTCCAGTACAACAGAAATGATCAAAGTATTGCTGTTGAGGTAAGAGTTCAAACGGTATGACGTTCCTAACACTGCCTATACAGCCAAGTAACGTTACCGTGTCCTGTCTGATGGTGTACACCGGAAAGAAGATCTATGACGAGTCTTCTGTGGACTGGTCGAGTATCGGCTGTTTTGAACCAAAAAACGATAAAATATCGAAGGTGGGCGTCGCCGAATACTACATGGTGCGTAACTGCATCCGTCGCAGTCCTTTCTTATGCTCAGAAGGATCAGAAATATATGGTTAGTTTCATAAAGCTGAAATTAGAAAGCTGATGAATAATTTGATTTAGTTGAGAACGTTTATGGATCATCTTCTGTGCTTGCATACGTTGGTGCAGTGGTTGCCGCCGTTGTCGCTGTTGCACTAATATGTGCGCTCCTCTTCTTTTTGTTGTGTAGAAAAGACTCATGGGGCTCCGCCTCTAAAGAAGACTCTCTGCCGTCATCTGTAAATAGAGAAACCATCCAAAGGTTCGTCAGTGGTATCTAGAATACTTCGTATCCCTTCGCAAATATTGCGAGTCATGTGCACAATTACATTTTTACTGTTTAGGAGTAAAGTTGATCATATATCAATGCCAAAGCCGGATACTAAAAACACTACCATACATGGATCTCAAACCGACAGTGGTGTCTTTACGCTAAGATCTGCCCAAGAATATTCTGGAAAAGCGATGATGTAAGCCGTATTAACTATGTCCTTTCTACTTTGCGCTAATTACAGATCAGGGGATCCCAGCACTGAGACCTGGTCACCACAGACAGAAAGTGAACATGGATATGACTTCCGGAACGACCATTTCGTCCAGCATAGTCCGGTTGGCTACCTAAACGCCATGCCTCCCATGTCTGATATCGGCTTCCATGATCACGATGCGGCTGACTATTACATGCCCGATCAGTCCTTCGATCACGTGAGAGCTCCTCGCGCAACTCTCGACGAGCATACTGACAGCGATTCGGCGTCGTTTTCAGTCGATGGAAGTGCGAGGCGTGTCATCAAAGAAATTATTGTGTAGCTTTTCATAAGTCGAATTCCGGTTCCCTTGTTGTGGGTTTTCCTTGATGTTTAAGCCTTTACAGAATGATCTCAGAATTTTACAAATTAACTTATGCAGTATATATTGTTACAATCACTCCCTCATTGCTCGTTTCCCTCCTCCCCTATTTATATGACATGTACATAGATATTGTTGACCTGTTCTATCTTTACTGCCTTCTATCGAAAATAAACTTTGAGAAGTTGATTGGTCTGTATACATCTGATGCTTAGTGGAAAGATGACTGAGGGGAGGATAGAGATGCCAGATCGGTATCCGGGGCCAGAGCGGGTTCGGGTCTTGCATCCGTACTCGCATTGTCGCGGGACCCGTAGCCTGTGTGCCCCATTGAAATAATGAAATACCGCGGTGTCTGTCATTGTGAAGAACTTAAACCATATTTATGAACTAAAACGCCGTTTTAAATAACATTATGGCCATGTGTTTCGTATAGAAGTATATGAAGTGGTTCGATTCATGTGTGACATATGATCCGAAGTTTCGCCCTACAACACAGTGCCAGCTGGGGGTGTATTTCTTGTCAAATTCTTCCTTTATGAAAGTCGCAACATCCTAAACACACCTCTTAAGAAAGATTTACACGACCGGAGTACTTACCCTTTCCACCTTAAACTTTTCAATCGCGATTGTGGCGATCCGAATAACTTCATGCTGCATTTGGTCAGTCATGTCAGTACTCTTGACTACCGTACCGTTAGACCTGTCGTCACCTTTTCCGTCTTCCATCTACAAAGTCAAACATGAACATTGACTATTCCCAGCAATATAACGAACAACGTGATTGGGGTTTTCGATCGAAGTTCTGTAGCTACGACTACTTCGTCAGCTTCAAAGCGAGGATGTGATTTCGTAAAGCGTAGCATAGTCGGCTCACACAAAGACTGCACATTGGGAATCCGGTTTTAGGTTAAACACCACTGTTTGTTTATGACTCATAAGAGGGTCACTCAAATATATTGTGTTCGGAGTAAGTGATCAGCTACTTATCAGCTTTGTGTCTCTTGCGAAAGTCCCACGGACGGTTGTACAAATATAAAGTTTATTTTGGTTACCCACATATAGAAAAATAAGGGTGTATATTAGAGTACATTAGCGACAGTAAGAAAATTGTGCATCGTGTTCTACAGTAAGTTAAAGTATATGCAGAGCTTGATAACTGTGGTGGCATGAATGAAGCTACGAAATGCGGCATGTCGAAGTGAGGAGTTTCTTGGTCGAAAGCTGGAACGAGTCCAGGAACTCCAGACGTGGAAGCAGTCTCGCAACAGCACATCTAAACGGCATATGCACAACTATTATATGATGCTTCTAAGAATAGCTCCATTTTTCAATCTTTTCTAGTTCCAAGAACCTTTATGATATGAGCCACGTTGTCTTCACAGAGCATAGATGAATACTTACGTGTAGTTCTTATAGAGACGGAGGTCTGTAACTTGAAACTGGTTAGGCCAGCCCGGGTTTCCGATCAAGCTGAGAAATGACAGCTTAGGGCATTTCTTTGCAATCAGTTTGAGGAGAAATCCGACGTCTCGAATCTACGTGTGAACCTATTGTTAGCATGAATTGCTGATGCGTGTAACTTACACGATTGGTGTTCAAGCTAAGGGTGCGAAGATTCGAAAAGGTGGTGTTTAGGAAATACTCGGTGAAGTTGTTGCCATCAAGGATGAGATGTTCGACTTTGTCAGAATTTTCTACCACTAGCGGTGGCAGGGCACTAAAACCCAATACATGTTTTAGAGGGGTCCGTTTAGAATTTGCAAATGCAACTACGTGAGATTTTGATTAGAGACGTCGATGAGCCGAAGCTCGAAATCGATCGAGGAGCAATCGGGGTCGAAGTGAGCAGCACGGCTAGCACAACAGGACTGTATCATTGAAGGGAAAACACTGATCGCTTCGTATCACAGTCGTTGCGCTACTCACTGCTTATCAGCATCGCATGGACCTTCCTTCCAGGGGACAAAAACAACTTCTACGAAACCAAAACCTCTTGATCGATCTTCAACGGCAGCTTTAAATAGTAATCCACAAGAAGAGAAACAAGTGAAACAAAAGTAGAGCCCTCAGAAGCGATTCTATTTCATTAGCACTCAAATTGATGTGGTGAATACCATCACCGGACTCGAACTCGCGCTGCCCGCGCGGCGTTCTGGCACGTTGGCACTGAGCCATGCGTGCACGCGATCTTTGATCACCGGCTGGCAGTATTACCGCTGTCACTAACTGTTACTGTCGCTGTGTGACCACGAAGACTTTTCTATATATGTGCTGTGATGTAGGAAAGGTCCATGCGATATGAAGCGATTGGCACTAACCACCATTCTTCATTTGCTTGAAGCAACTTGTGTTCCAAGTGCTTTTCGACCGCCGTAGGAACAGGAAGAAGTCTGGTAATAATGTAATCGCGCTATGCGAGCCTTTGTGAGTTCTCCGAGAGTTTAACTCTTTTCGAATTCTGAAACTCATAAAGCCAAAGGAGCAAACAGACGCCACCTAACATCTTAAGGTTTATTACTCATACTCTCCTGAAGGTTTTTACGAATGTGAACTTTTAATAACGCAACATGCGTCAATATTAATGCCAAAGTTCGGCAACCGATAGACTCGTAATTACAAGAGTCCCTTGTTGTGCGACCAGATCGGTGGGGATTCCGGTGAAAGGGGCTTGTTACCGGCGATGATATCAGCAGCCTTCTCAGCCAGCATAATTGTCGGTGCATTCAAGTTGCCGCTAACGATGGACGGCATTACACTCGCATCAACAACCTGAATACCGGAATTCTTGTAAGTAATCCCCACAGCTTTATGGCTTACCTTGAGACCCTCTAAACCATGAACACCCATGGTCTTTCCGTCGACGACAGCCATATTGTCGTGACTGTCTCCCATCTTGCAGGTACACGACGGATGGTAAGCTGAGGCAGCTTTTGCTCTAACAAAATCATCAATCTGAAATAGATGCATATATGAAGTACTTCGGAACATCATAAGTCCTACCTCCTCATTCGTTTTACAATTCGGACCAGGTGCGAGTTCTTCACCTCTGTATTCATCAAAAGCATGCTGAGCAAAAAGTTCTCGAGATAGCTCAATGCACTTGCGGAACTCAACAAGGTCGTCTTCGTGCGACAGGTAGTTGGGATTCAGAATAGGATGGCGACGAGGGTCCTTGTGTTGAAGACGAATGTAGCCGTGTGACTTCGACCGCATAGGGCCAACGTGGACCTTAAATACGAACACGTAATGTGAATTAATGTTTAGTTGTTACATGCCTGATAAGCGTGACAATTCCCGACTTCACGACCATCGTCATGAACTGTAGAAGGCAGGAAATGGAACTGTATATCTGGATGGTCCACCTAAGCAGAAAACATAATCTTACGATGGTAATTCTAGTGAACACCTTGTCCGAAGATCGCGCAAATCCGCCTGACTCCAAGTGGCTGCTTGCACCGAGTCCGGTTTGAGTCGCAAACCACTGCAATCCTATCCGGATCATGTTGTGTGGGAACTTCCAGGAGCTCTGGTTATACAGCGTGATTGGTTGCTTACATTGCTGTAAGAGAAGTCAGTAAATGAAAGGTTGATATCATTACCTGCTGAACATATATTTCGAGGTGGTCCTGGAGATTCGATCCGACGCCAGGCATGTCTTGGACCAGCTCGATTTCATGCGACTGAGTCAGCGATGATTCATTGCTATGCATGGTTGGAGACCAAACGATACCTTAAGGTGTTCAGCTGGACCAACTCCACTAAGCATAAGTAACTGAGGTGTATTAATGGAGCCTCCAGACAAGATAACAGAGTCTTCGCAATAGATTTTCTCACGACTGTAAGAGTCGATACTTTCCGTTCCGTAGAAATTGACTTTTCGGATAAACTCCACACCAACCGCCTTCTTGCCATGAAACAGCACTTTCGTGCATGTAATCCCGGAGGAAGTGAATAGATTGGGACGTTTGAGAGCCTGCAAGTGTTTCGCGGTTGTAGTCAGACGATGGTTGTCATATTCACTTACAGGCCACAAATATGCCTTAGAACTACTCCACCTTGTACCAGCCTTAATCGTCATGTCCATTGGACCAAGTCCTTCCTGTCGATATCCGTTCATGTCTTCTGTGTAGCCAATGCCTTGCTGCGAAACAGTTTCACACCAGCACAATACGAACAACATACTTGTTTACCAGACTCCATGAACGCTCTATGAAGAGGATTGTCGCATTTGCCCTGCATAACGTGAAGGGGACCGTTATTTCCACGATAACGGTCATTTTCCGTTGCCAATTCATGTGACTGTGCTTTCTTGAAGTACGGTAGACAGTGTCTAAAGTGATATTAAGATACAGTTTGGGAAATCTTGATCCATACTTGTACGACCACTCTTCCGCTCCTTCATCTTCCCAGCGGTCATAATCAAGAGGGTGTCCTCGAACGTAAGCCATGGCATTTAGTGATGACGATCCTCCCCAAACACGTCCACGAGGCCAATAAACTACTCGGTCATCCATGTGCTTCTGTGGAGTAGTGTGGTAAAACCTTAAACATGCGTAGAAGTTGATCAACGGTCGCGCCTCACCAGTTGTATTTATCGTCACACAAGTTGTACATTAAAGCTGCTGGCATGTGAATCTTCCAGTTCCACCAATGATCCTTCGGGCCGGCTTCTAACAGCAACACACGGTTATCTGGATTTTCCGTTAACCTATTGGCCTAAAAGCACGGTATCTGTGAATAATCAAGCATCATTTAACATACCAGCACACAACCAGCTGATCCGGCACCAACGATGATATGAGTTGGCTTGACATCCTTGAGCTCAGGAGCTATAAAACCCTGCTGAAAGCTTTCTCTCCATCCTAGTGCAGGCCGTCCAAGGTGTATGCTCCTTGTAGAGAGTGCGCTCTGACACGCTATCCTATGAATTTTTGCCAACATTCGTGCTAGAACGTAGTCGGCAAATCTTAACGAGATTTGGATAGAGATTGTATGCTACGACCTGATTACGGAAATTAAAATTGCCGTAAGAAAAAAATAAATACGTGGAGTACACCGAACGAAACATCAAGCGTAAGAAATATATGAATTTATTATAAATTGTCTTCAAATCAACAATTGCCCACGTAGTGGGTGATTCAGTCCATCAATCGATGGAAATCATATTACTCCATAGGAGTGATGTATGTGCCTGCTTATTTGCGTGCAAAGTGCTGTGCCATCGTGAAAATTCATCTGCATTTAGCGAACAACAGTAAAACTCTCATTCGTGAACACGAAGGGTGCTGAGGATGGAGTTGCCCGACATACATGAAAAGGAGTTTTCGTGCATCAAGATGTAATAAGCATGCAAGCGGTATTTACATGATAAAGTGACAAGGAGCAGAAAAGAATATACCCGGATAGGACCCTAACGGCTACAGTTCGGAGAACATGGTCAGAAGTCAACGTGCACAAAGTGCTCTGAAAGAACATGTGTTATGGTGGAGAGAAGATATATACGAGGATAGAAATTCTGTTGACGATGAATAGATTACACCGCTTGCAAACTATGCTACCGCAATATATCGCCTTATATGGTTAGGCCGACGCACCACCATTCAAACCGGCTTTCTTCTGACCAAGGACGATCGGCATCAGCTCTCCCACGTGCTCAACCTGAAATTAAATAGTTACTCGATCTGAACCTAAACGACATCCTCACCAAATGGTCCGCATGGGGATCTAATTCGTGTGGCTCGCCGATTCCAGAAAGAACACCTATAGTCGCACCGAGTTTCGCCGACTTTCCCATTCCCATGTCCGCGAGGGTGTCGCCAACCATCAGCGCATCTCTGGGATCCACGTTAAGCGCTCGGCAAATGGCCAAGGCGTTGTGAGGATTGGGCTTCGGTTTTGCGCCATCGTCGTCACCACATACGATCAGATCGATGAATTCTTCAAGTCCCAGAGAGCGTAAGGCACCTACCGTACCCTCCCTTCAATGCAACAAGTAGCAGTAAAGGAACATAGTCGTCTTACCGGCTGTCTGCTGTACATATGGCAATTTTCACATTGTGCTCTCGGAGTTCTTGGAATAAGTCTTGCAAGTTGTGTATCGCCTTCAGTGTTTCATTGGAGCTAGTGTTGCAATCCTTCACGCTGGACATCACGATGTTCTCGGCGTCGCTCCGCTCGATGCCGTGCTCCGCAAGGAGAGAAACTATGCTTTGACGGATCTGATCCATGGTCCCTTCTGCCAACAGTCCAGTCTTCACCTTCTGTTCAATGGGACAAAATCCTAGCAGACTGTACACCTTGTTCGAGATGTCCAACTTCGTCGCATCGGTGAGCCTGGTTGTTGATATTATTGTAAAGCATTAAACTAGACACAAGTACCTTTTGGTGGTTTGCAGAGTCCATGGAACCCACATGCTGTGGAAACAAATAAGAGTGCCGTCTTTGTCGAAAATGACGAGAGAAGCCTTATCGTTTGACGTGCTTTGGGCGGCAGATGAACGATCGAAGGATTTGGGAGCAGTTTGACGAGCCGCGTTTCGTTGTTCGATCTGATGGCTCTGGGAAATGCGCACCACCGGTACGACAGCCTTGTACTCAAGAACTGAAATAAGCTGAATTAACGAGCATTCCCCATGAATACGTGACAACCTGAAGGTTTCTGCAGCAAAGCAACTCCGCCGCGGAGCAGACGTTGGGAGAAGCGGGAGACGTTCATTGCAGATGAAGGTGGACGCAAGTCACAACCGCTAAATGGGAAATCAGTTTCCGTAATGAGTGGGTGTGCGAACGCTCTCGGCACCAGACGGTATATAGTACGAGACAAACTAGTTTTGCAAACAAGGAAGGAACCCACGAAATGGCTCAACCATATGAATGCACACAATTGAAAGACCAATGGAACCGAAATTGCATAACTGCTTTTTCGTGGAAGAAGAAGTCACGCCGACGGAAAACGTTGATTTCCTATTGATTGTCCTATATATGCGTTAAAAGCAATTCAAATAACGCGAACGGTAAGTTGGTTCCAATGCTAAACGGACCGTTGATAAAAAAATTTTAATTCCTCAAATATTACATTAGCCATCAAGACATCAGACACACTTTATTTTAATGCCGTCTGCTGCCATTCATAATGTCATAGCGGAACAGTATGCCAAAGGCTCGTCACCGGAAATTTGAGACAGAGGTGCGAAACAACTTACATTGGCTAAAGACAAGACATAGAAGGTCAACCGACCTCTGAATATCTTAGAAGATGTTAGAAATGGCTCGGGAATACGGGGGAAGCCGTTTTGCGCCCCGCCCCTTATGTCGGCTATGTAAATCCATATCGCTTGGTTCATGGGGGAATCCCTCCCATTCGCACTATACGCTGTGACGCTCGTGTTCACGTGCGCACTTGCTGTTCGCAAGGGGAGACCCCGAGAGAGAAGTGACACTCTCTGCCGTTTCAACGACATACGAGAGGACAGCAGCGACTATGCTCTATCGTCGCATCTCTGTTTCTCTGCACGCCGGCGCGAGACTCACTGATGAGGAAAGGGCGCTGAGGAGGTAGTTTCACCACCTATCAGCAGACATTGTTACAGCCAATTGTGCTGTATCAAAAACAAAGCTAAGATCATCGGTGACTACGAAAAGACAGATGTGTTCTCAACGGAACCTTATCCCCTAGCGCAAATGTTCCCACGTGCTAGTGGAGGGTCCAGTTCTGCTATAATATACATGGGGAGGAATGTTACAACAATTTGAGACTTAACACAGGTTGCTTTTATGTGCGGCGAGGGACTTTGGAACTTTCCGACAACTTTTATCAATTGGAACTTTCCACAACTGTGATCACGGAACTAGGAGGCTGGTTGCCGAACGAACATCCTATATCAAAAGTCGTTCGCAATAGAAGAACGCGATGAAGGATAAACATGTCAGTTCAATATCGAGAACACAGATATCGAGGGGTGGTTCAGCGGCTGATCGAAGTCAGGATGTTAAACCGTTGTCATTATCGTTATCTAATCTTACGCACGATTGAAAGGGCACACAACCATGCAAGAAGAGTCATAAGATCAAGCCATTGTATGTTTCTAGGAAGGTTTCTTTTGTGTGTATCGAGTTTGATCGAAGACCAGAATTTGAAAAGTGAGACACAGCCCAATGGAAACAAGAATGACCCAAAATTGGAGTTTGCTCCGTGTTGGAAATGATCATTGATCATCACACAACCGTAAATCAAAATCTACTACATTGTCAAGGACATGCAGACGATCACTTTCAATGGCGGATCCTATGGACAAGTGGCCACGTAGGAACGAAGTTATGCCAAATGTGATCAGCCAGTTTCCGGCGATCGACATTTCAGAAGGTCAAGTTTTTCTAGAATGTAGACGATATATTCGAAAGAAGACTGAAGCCATATGATGCAAATGAGCTGCATACACGTAAATTCATGAAAGGAATAACAACGACAGTACGGTCCCTGTGATCATTCCGGTATTCAGGTTTTGAAGTGCTAGGCAGGTATGTTTTTTGGGATATGTGTGGAGTACTGCCTTTAGATGTCGTTTCCATGAGCTGGCATTCCCTAAACAGTGATAAGACGGGATTTCAGCGCAAAAGTTGCTTACCGTTACAAAGTCAAACCACCTCGTCGGTTAGCTTCCATGACAGGATCCGAAAAGGCGAGAAGTAGGGCGCCGCTAACACTTCCAGTGCCCAGCCGAATATAGGCAGTACAAGGAAGTCTCTGCTTCAGCGCTAGATTTTTCTACATGGGGTGATGCTGAAAGCCCCTCCTCGCCATCCATACTTTTCAAAACCGGATGGTTCAGAGTTTCTCGAAACTTTGTGCAGAAAACGATCCTTAATCTCTAATCAAACGCACAGCACGTTTGCGTGCAGGTGAACACAATAAGACCACGTTCTGCGCCGTTTGCAATAACTGTGCGACAACATGTGCTTTTTAACGTTGACAGTGTACGTGTAAGAGCTTTCCAGGGAGAAAGCGACGAAGATCAGTTTTGGCAGCAGACAGTGAACGTTTTCCCCTCTGTCGCAAGGCGTGATCGGTCTTCACTGCCTAAATATGTTCATTGTGGAGAAGAAACGTTTCTGTCAGTAAAGCAGCAAGCTCCAAAGTATGTGTTTCATTCGACGATTGCATTGCACGTGCTTCTATTTTTTTCTGTCACGATCTACAGCTTTTACGATTTGCTAGCGCTTCACGTTTGCCGTTTCGGTATGGGATCATTTTTAGAAGAACATGGGATCCTCCGCCGGGGGATCCGTTGATAAAAACGCAGTACAGAGGAGCAGTACATCGAGAATAGTCGATGCCGTTATTTTTGGTTCAGCGTCTGCTGCGTTGTCGTGAGTTCTCTCCCATTCGTTCTGCGTTTATCTTGTTCCATATTGACTTCAGAGCTGTTATCCTGCAACCACTGGATCGACTGAAAACTATCGTTCAGCAGGATGTGAAATCTTGTTCGCTGCGAAGAAGCTTGTATGATCTTACGTCCAAGCATGGTGTCGCCGATTTGTGGAGAGGATTAAGTCCAGTATGCTTTTCCGACTTACTGATAACTGCATGCTGCTATTTAGTCCTTGGTACGTATTATTCCGGGTGTCGCCGTTTACTTTGGATGCATGGAAGGCGGGAAGAAATGGTTTCACGTGGAGAAGTCAAACACGGCGTATTTTGGTCTTGGGTTCTTCTCGCGAGCTGCAGCAACAATTGTGCTTTTACCGGCAACTGTTGTTAAAACTCGTTTTGAGGTATGGACGGTTGCATGAATTTGTATTAACCTGTAATTTAGAGTTCAGTATACAGAGATAAAAACCTTATCGATTCTGTAAAAAACGTAGTTTCGACGTATGGAATACGAGGTTGGTTTTCATAGGCGGTATTTCGTACCTCTTATCTGCATATGCACATCCAGGTTTGTGGAGAGGAACACTGCCGACAATTTTTCGTGATGCTCCGTTCTCGGGTATATATCTTATGTTGTACCGAACGCATCTGAGTGTAGCAGATGACTGTAAGTTAGCTTCGACTATGACAAAACATAATACATCTTTAGTCTTACAAGTGGGACCTTTTGTCCGATTTGCGAGTGGAGTAAGTAGCGGTATCGTTGCCTGTGTCGTCACTCACCCTTTTGATGTCGTGAAAACCCACGTACAACTGTATCCTGCGAAATATCGTGGAAGTTATCAAGCAACCGTGATGTTGTGGCAGGTACCTCATGCTTGTGATCCTCTCGTATAACCGTATATTTCAGGAATTAGGATTGCATGGTTTTCTCAAAGGTTTTGCTTTGAGAGCTACTCGTCGCACATTGATGTCGGCTCTCAATTGGACATTGTTCGATGAGGTATTGCCTCCATATCGTTGCACTTCAAACTTCCTCTATTTTAGTTCCTCGCACGCTACCGACCCAGCTGAGAAAACCTTTGGTGTATCAAGAGGGTAAATAATCGATCGATTAACGGTTATTTATTGAGTATGATGCATACCGTATTTTACGGAAGTCAATGAAATTACCAGATAAATGTTCCAGTGATCGTTGCTGCTCCGTGTGGCTGAAGCGAAAAGCGTGAACGCTCTGAAATGGGATTTAGTTACCAGTTGGGAACCTTGAAGATTCCTAGAACATATTAAGGGCACCTGTATAAAGAGGTGGGTCATGACTCTGTGCGGCAATTTGTTCAAACTAAAACACAGTTACGACGGAATCTTGCAATATGTAGTCAACGAATTCTTGAGGAATACCTTACAAATCGGGGATCCGTCGCCTCATTGGAAGTCAACAAACTCTTTGCAGTGATGAGGATGGAGAGAATGAATGACAACTCATACAGAAGTTATGAACGAAACGCACATCAAAAGACAAAGAATCATTTCGTTATCCCATATGCAAATTATACCTTGCTGTTGCAAAGAAGAATACGTCAGAGCGGCACATCTCTTCAGACCTTCGGCTAATCAATTCATTCGGCTAGTCTGCAGCCACCCACTGCATTGACTAAAACATGCATGCATCTCTAAAGTTCCAGAGGTATAATTTCAGAATTTGTCAGGAATTACGAGTGATCGAGGTTCTAGTGATTGGCCTTCTTACATTAGCAGAAGAATAATTAAAAGGAGAGCGAAATCTCGAATATATACTCAAAAGTTACAAATTTGACAAAACATAATAAGACAGATACTGTTTATTAGAGTAGTACCTTTCAGATTAATAACGAGAACGGTGACGAGCAGAGTCGCGTTCATTTCGATCATTGCGATGGCGTCTGTAGGATGGGGAACGTGAACGGGAGCGCCTATCTCGGTGCCCGCTTCTACGACTACGGTCTCGGCTACGCGAGCGTGAACTGAAAATAGTGCTTTACAGCTGTTCTATTGGAAGGGTAGTTTCTACCGCCTGCGGTGATGGTCCTCTTCGCGGTCTCTACGTCGGTCACGATCGCGCTCCCTAAACAAAAATGTGAACCTGTGTGTTATGCAAGTGGTGATACCGATCCCGCTTCCGCCTTTCCTCGGCGTGCTTCCTTTCTTGCTCTTCGATATGCTTCATTCGAGCTTTCATCTCCTCGATCGTTGCAGCTAGTTTAGCAAAACCGACGTGCTGTTTGCCTGTGAAGTGTTCGTCGATTCTCTGCTGCACGTCTCCAATTATTAAGAAACAACCGCAGACGTCGCACACTTCCATCGGCTTGCTTCCGGAGTTTTCGCCCGATGGTAATCCAACTATCATACTCTACACACAGAATCGTCCAGCAAGATCTACGCGCAAGTCGACTTACTCTTTTTAGACTTTCGCGTTCATTTTTAAGCTGTTCTGCTTCAGCTACAATTTCCTGTGCCCTTTCAATCTCCCCAGTCTCACCGACGTCGTTGGCTTCTTGCATTAAGCCGTTAATTTTATCATCGAGGTCGTTGATCTGTTGTTGAAGTTTCGCTTTGACTCCCTCATCAACTGGCTGAAAAAGACATATAGATGTTTCAGAAATAGTGTAAACTCATACCGATGTTGCAGATTGGGTCAGTTGTAGTCTTTCGCGGTTCCTTCCGATTTTTCTCTGCATGTCGTCATGAAGGCGCGATATAAACTGGAGGAATTGTTTTTCGTAACCGAGCCTCTCGAATCTAGAGCTCTCACGATACGTCTTACGCAGGCCTTCGTCGTGTAATAAAGTGCAGGGACCTGAGAAGAAGAGGCAGTGAGGACGTGTTCTTTGTTCCTGGGGAGACTAACCGAGATCAGCTTTTGTGTTGACAAACATTTCATGTGGACAATAGGCCGCAAGGAAGAATTTGCAAACTTCTGGATCCTGGAAGCTCACCGTTGTGTTTGATCCTATTTCTGCGTTACGCTTCGGCCCCATTAGCTCGTTGAGCATGGCCGCCATCTGTTCCGTTGCAGACATTTTGAAGGCGACCTTACTTATTGAGTAACAGAAAGTAAGACAGAAACCTTAAAACAACCGTTACTACTGTTTAAGGCGATACGAACTATGGCATAGACCACAGCGCCCATCCCAGGTGGCCATCCCACCATGCCCGATAATGCTAACACAATACGGTTCGCAAAGGGAAATCGTTGTCGGAGCCAAAACTATGTCAAAGAAAAGACGCAACAAGTGTTTGGTGGGTGTTTTGTATTTTAGACAAAGCTCGTCTAGGCAATTACGGTACTCGACATATAGACAAAAAAAAACGATCTTCAGACAAGTCCATTCGTCTCGACAAAGCCGAAGTCTCTTTGTGATTGTCATTACAATCAGTTTTCGCGTGGTGCCGTTGTATGAACACCCGTTTCATTCGTCTCTTTACTAGTTAGTTAAATCCATGATCGCCGTGTTTTAACTTTTCTTTAAAACAGAGATTGCTGTCTCAATTGCATTATGTGTTCATTTTCCTTGTCAGGTAAAATGGCACGCACCAAATGGCACGGTCTACATACTGGCCGCGCTCCCCTGTGACATGCACTGTGTCCTGCGCCTCCGAAAACCCCTCGAAATGTCAATAAAAAGTTGCTATTAATGTGCAATGTTGGTGTAATAATAAAACAATTTCCAAATCGTAAAGTAGAAACATGAAACACCATGACTATGTAAGAAACGTGCGAGCCTACGTAAGAGGCTTTCCACGCAGGTTAA
Source organism: Steinernema khuongi (assembly GCA_016648015.1). NCBI lineage: Eukaryota > Metazoa > Nematoda > Chromadorea > Rhabditida > Steinernematidae > Steinernema > Steinernema khuongi. The sequence continues at coordinate 49,253 of JADLIF010003268.1, forward strand.
GATTAGCGACGGAGCAAATAATATCCAGTTGGCACCAATTAAATATTCGCTTTGAAGGAATTCTTCATATCACGGAGCTTCTTCATAGCCTCAACGGGGTCATCTACCTTCAAAGGTTCTAACACCGATGGTTTCCTAAAACAATACACTATATGTAACCTAACTAGCGGTATTTTACTCACGAGACCCGCATGAACGGATTGAATCGCTTCTCTTCTCCAATAGTCGAGGGTACAGTTGGCTTCTTCTCAGCTGAACGCTGTTTTGCCCACTTCAACTTGGCATCAATGTCTTGATTACCACCCTCAACAGACTTGGCGAACAGCAAGTTGGCGACAGTGTATTCATGACCACAGTACACTTTCTAAAGAAATTGATAAAGCATAACTAGGAAAACGCATAAATACCGTTTCATCTGGCAATGCAGAAAGAACGACGTTGAGAGCATGGTTCATGTCATCGGCGGAACCTTCGAAGAACCGTCCACAGCCGGCAATAAACAGTGTATCCCCAGTAAAGACCGCCTTCTCATTTTCGTCACGAACATAATAGCAAATGTGACCAGTTGTATGACATGGGGTGTGAAGGCTCGTTACGTCTAGCCCTCCAATCTTGATCAGCTGTTAGACATTGCACAGAACAAGAGAAATACCTTGAAATTTAGTTGATCTGTTGATGCCTTATTCAGTGCTTCGATGCGACCGTCATCGAAACCATAAATAGGAAAATTTTCCCCCATAACTTCAGCCAGTTTTTTTGTGCCTCCTGCGTGGTCCCAGTGATGATGGGTGATGAGAGCAGCAACGATATCAACACCCTCACTTTTCGCCGCTTCCAATGCCTAAAAAGAGAACGTGTGTTAGCATAAAGAATAATTCATGGGAAAAACCTTATCTACATCAACGGGGTCGACGACTGCAGCCTTTCCGCTCTTCTTGTCCGTGACAAGGTACATATAGTTGTCTTCCAGCGCTCCGATCGGCTTTACATGCATCATCTTGAGTTGAGTGAGGGTTTTCAACGAAGCAGTAATTCGCGTTACCGGCCGAAGCATAAAAATATCACCTGAAATCAAGGAATAAAACTTATATTATATAAATAGCGGTCAAAGGGTACGGTAAGAAGGGTCGTTTCCAAAGACTGCACTAGGAAATCGTATGTGACAGACAACCCCATTCTACCTAGTAAGGAATACTATGAATGTAAACCCGCAGTATATAAATGAAGATTTGCTAAGAAAGTATACACAGTAACAGCAGTAAATATGTACACATGCACAGTCATAAGCATGTTGCCGCTATGTAACTTCCGTTTCCGCACAAGAAAGAGTCACTCGTATGAACTTCTGAAATTCACCAAACAAGATCCCACGACGACCAGCCGCGCGAGTCGCTTGCGTGCGGTGCGACAGTGCTTGCGGAGGACAATCGCATCGGCATATCGTTCCTTTTCGACGATCGTCTTGTCGTTTACAGGCAGGCCGTATTTGTAATTCGTTACGTGGCTGTGCTTTCTTCGACGCATTATCAGCTAATGCAGTACCCAATATAATAGGCCTAATCAAGCTGAAATGCCCCAGTTTCATCCCGTCAAAGAACACATTCCCCTATGCGTCCTTAGTTGAATGTTGCATGACTCATGCATCTTATACAACATGAGAAACCTGATTCAATTAACGGTTTACAGAGAGACGACCTTGCTTTCTCCTTCTTGATTCGCCTCCCGCTTTGCGATGGAAGCCGTTGCTGACCACGATTTCGTCGCTACAGTACGAGACGAACTAAGCTTCAAGAAGGGCCAAGTACTCAAAGTAAGTTAAAATAAGAAAAGCCACACTTTGCACTTGAGAAAAAACGCGAACAGGTACCTTCACTTTAGAACCTTCACCGTTTAGATCTTAAACAAGGACGAAGACCCCCATTGGTATAAGGCTGAAATTGACGGTCAGGAGGGATTTGTCCCAAGTAACTACATCACACTTCGAGATCACTCCTGGTACATCAATTTCCTTATGCGCAAGGTAAACATCTTATTAAGGTGGATGGGTAAAATCCGACGATGTGACGCGGAAGCGCTCCTCCTACGCAGTCATAACAAGGACGGGGCATTTCTTGCTCGAATGTCTGAGTCAGCACCTTCCGATTTCAGCCTGTCTGTTCGGTGAGTAACCACTACAGACAAAAAGCACACGCATAATCACTGCACCTGCAGATATCAAGATTCGGTTCAACACTTCAAAGTATTACGCGACAAAGGCTCCGGAAAATATTACCTCTGGCAGGTTAAGTTCAACAGCTTGAATGAGTTGATTGACTATCACAGGTACAATGGCACTTAAAAGCTTTTGTCGATCTCTGATTTGTACAGATCGGCGTCGGTTTCGAGAACTCACACCATTCTGTTGCAAAATATGGACGCCGAGACAGCAAGTCAAACTCCGCTGGTGCAAGCAATGTTCGATTTCAAGCCTCAAGAAGAAGGAGAACTAGCGTTTAAGAGAGGAGAGATAATAACAGGTGATCAATCGTTCGTCGATAAGGAGAGCCTATACGCATTTCTGCAAATTTACCTCCCATTTTTATTACCTCTCAGCTAAAGACGCCTAGCCTAGATTTCAATTTCGAAAAATTTATCCTTAAGAACAAGCCAGAGATTATATCTTCCCTAAATTTGATCATCGATTCCAGTGACAAATCGTTCGGACGAAAACTGGTGGGAAGGTACCTTGAACAATCGGACCGGCCTCTTCCCCGCAACTTACGTCGTTCCGTTTAATCGGAACGTGAAGTTGTCGCCGTAACCGCTTCCCACGGCGCTTCATCCAAGATACTTTCATTGTGATTTATATTCTATTACTTCCGCTTACGTTGTACCTTCCAAATCAGGGACCATTGCCAGTGTCCCCGCTGTAAAGTAACGGTGTGTATATATTGCAATTCTGGAAATCCAGGTATCGCCTTTTTACGTGAAATTCCTGCTGGTGCCATTACCGATACGTTGTTTGGCGTGCTCACTTCACTGCTCGTACTTCAACGTTGATACTGCAACTATTTATTTATCATGCTCCGTGGTTCTTGTATTGTGATTTGGTGCATAATACATCTCCACCCGTCTCGGTCAGCTTTGTGATGAAATAGGAAACACCATCGGTTTCCCAGCATGCGATATCTTTTGAACAGCGTCGGTAGATGCGACAGCACGTCATCAACACGACATACACAAACTCCCGAGACGAATGACGTGAGGCCGAATCAGTTTCTGTCCGGTGTACGGTCGAAGGCGCCACTTTCCATAGCGAAACGCTGACGGTATATCAAGTGTGGTGCGATAAGTTCGACGCGATAACGACCTGTATACGGCATTGGAGAGGGATGAGCGAGAGGGTTTTCCCACCTCCTGGGGTAGAAAGTTCTTGAACTACAGTAGTCTTCATGGCCTCCTACAGCGCGCTCTTATAAAGGGAGGGTCCCATTTTGTCTCTTCTTCTGCTCGTCCTATTGCAGTGGAAGTTCTCGGCGCATGTGCGGACGCTGATTGAACGGGGGTTTGTTTGCTGTTCGCGGGGTGGTTATCATTTTTGGCGCCTCCATCTCTTCTTTAGTTGGCGTATGGAAATTGGACATCGAATGTTTTGAGTCGTTCACGCGATCGGCTGATTTGAAGGCGTTAATTAATCAACTGAATTGCTTTCAGGAATATCAAGCGAAGGGTACCCGAGATCTATTCTGTGTCGAGGAAGCGAGGGCCGAATTGAAGCTGAGCAAAATGTCTGTAATTGTCGGAACACGGCATGATGAAAGGTACGTTCTCGTTGGTTCTTCTCTGTTACGCTGATCGCCTCCACGTGTTTGATCTATGGCCTCTGTACTCTGTGCTGTTTCCTTTCTTCTCTTATGTGCGCCACTCTCTCACGAGTGCGCGGACTTTACACTGCTTACTTAGCCACCGTCCTTCTTTCAACATTGCCAAATCTTTCTTATGCTTTGAGGGCGCTCCCATACCGTTTACAGTTTCTGCTTCTAGAGCCCATTTGGACCCTGTTCTCGCAGAGGGCGAGAAGGAGCTCCGGATCATGACCGGAGAGCAGAGGCTAGATGTGGATTCTCCGCGGTGGGACCAGTCAACGTTTTATGGTCGATTTAGGCATTTTGCTTCGGTTACAGATCCTACTGTAGTTTTTGTACCCAAAGAGAGGCTCCTGGGAGCCAAGAAACTGCTTGATCTCTATAGGTATAGGTTGATAGTACGGTATCTCGAACAGATGATCACAGGAATCACCAGGAACCCGCTGGTACCACATTGTCCGACCTCTACCGCGCTCAGAAATACTTTGGTTCGGCCTTCCACCCAGATACAGGAGATTTGCAGAATGTTGCTGGAAGAATGTGTGCAAATGTATACGGCAGTACAGCCCTCTGTGGGGGCATGATGATTTTCTACCGGTAGGGCAACATACAATCATCGGCCAGCACATCAGAATGAATTTAGGTCTGTTCCAGGAGTTCTATTCTGGCAATGGTCGAATCAGTCGTTCAACGCACTAGTGAACTACACGAACAGAAACGCGAAAAGTGACTTAACCACGAAGTGAATTTCTATCGGCTTTTACATACTAATTGCTGGAGTTTAGAGATCTTCTTGTCGCCTATAGCTCTGCAGTTACCGGGGCCCTCACAGTAGCGTTGGGCTTGAAGAACTATCTTGCCAAGGTAATTTCGAAGTGTGTTCTATGATTTCAACACATGCTGCATTTTAGAAAGCTGCCAGCGTGACAATCCAACGACTGGTGCCCTTGGCTGCCGTCTGTGTTGCCAACTTCATCAATATACCGCTGATGCGGCAAAAGCAAGTTTGATTTTCTGAAGCCAGATTTACGTGGTTTTATTTCAGCGAGATTAAGAATGGTCTGTTGGTTACGGACGAGTTCGGAAATGAAGTTGGTCGATCGCAGGTATGTGCTCGTAGTCGTTAAATTTCTTGATTGGCGATTTTATAGACTGCTGCTGTGAAAGCTGTTTCTTTGGTGGCATTCTCTCGCAATGTCATTGCAATTCCTAGCATGTGTAAGTTTATACGCCGTTCATGAAAGCGATCACATTCTGGCGTCTTTACAAGCCTTGACTGTTGGGAGTTGGCTGGGAGCGTATCGTCATTCAGTATTTTATTTCAGTCTTAACTCCATTGATCGTGGATGCCGTCGCCCGTCGGTCTGCATGGTTCAAGAACAATTTGAAGTACTTGAATATACCTGTGCAACTCGCCCTCGTCTTCGTTCTGTATGTTGTTATATGATCGTTTGATTCAACCCTTCGAATGTTCTAGGTTCGGCTCGATGGTACCGGTTGGCTGTGGACTTTTCCCTCAGAAAAAGTATGCATTTTCTCCATTCTCTTTCTTACTTATAATTCATGTTCAGTTCCATCGATGTAGCAACACTACGGTACTTCGAGCCCGAAAATTACGAGAAGTTCAAGAAAATGGGCGTAGAGAAGGTCTACTTTAACAAGGGATTGTAATTGGCTCCGTAACTTATGTGTGATTAGAAGATCTTGTTGTGATGTACTAATAAGCGGATCAGTTTGATACATTAGTATGAAACTAAATAGGGAACTAATGGATCGAAATTGTGTTTATTGTTGTTAGTTTATAAAAACATAACATGACCCATCTCATATACACAACTGGGTTCGCGGAGATTAGAGAATAACCTTGGGGACGCGGTGAAATGTTGCCAAAGATTGTTTAGTAGATACAGCGGAAGATTGTCATTACGGTAACGCCGGCCGGTAGCAATGTCTTCCAGTTTAAATATAAAACATGTGTTGCTTATGTACAATATATACATGATCGTCGAGAAGATGTGGCGAGCTCGATGGTTCCTTGTTTACAACTGCTTGTAGAAAGTGGCACGTCTGCAGAAGTAGAATCTGGAAGACCCGTGATTAATTTTTGCAAAGCTGAGACGTACATACCCGAGCGAAACTCCAACGAAAAGAGTGAAGAGGTTCGACACAACAAGACTGAGGATGACGTTGAAGCGGAAGAAGCTCCGTTTGGCGACTACTTTGGGCGAGTAATCGTAGTCACAGAGTTCGGGAGCCGGGCTGTTCGGAGGTGTTGTGAGCGTTGAACCCATAGCCCCTCGATGGCGAGCACTCCTTCAAGCCACTGTGTGGGCGGCATGGCAGGGTACGCTAAACATACTTGGATGGAGGGGCCTCGGGTCTACTCGACCAGTCCCAGATCCAGTCGGCGTTCCGTCCTGGAGGGAGCATGTCCTTTACGAGGCGATATTTTACTTGCTCCAGATTGGCGAACTCCACGTGGGGGCTTTGAACGCTCACAGGGCTAAATTACGTATGCCGTAAGTTACGTAGATAAGAAGGTTCGGTGCTACCTTAGGCGCGAGTCCTTGGACATGCCGGGATCCGAATCTCTGTCAATAATCACCGCTTCAATGCTACTGCAGAGACTCGCGCGGCTGGGCGCTAATTCAACCCAAGATTCTGAAAGGATTGCATTTAGTCATTACAAATGAATAACAAGTTGAAAGATATAGCTTGTACTGGCTCTTGACATAGGATACCGTTATTCTAGCACGACGGCATGTTACACAAGGCAAAAAGAGGAATCGAACGCATTCACAAACAATAAACAATGTTAAAACTAATTAAAACTAACCTGGAACACTTTCCAATTCGTCCTGAATCCGTTCGGTGACATTTCCTAGCCTTTTCTTGGCATCGAACATTGCCGGATGGCGCCCGTTATCGAAAAAGGACATGATTCTCGTCCGCTCTGAAAGACTTCGAGTATAGACTAAAAGTAAGTGTCACGCAGAAGGAATCGTCGTTTGCTAGTAAACGCGAAAACATCGACTCCATGTTGACAAACGCGATGGTGCCAGTTGGACAACGTGGTGCGTAGATTGAAAGAAGGCGTCTCCCGAAAACATGTAAACAGAGTTAAACAACGTTCAAAGGATTGCAATGAAAGGAATCGGATTTATGTTTTATAACAGTAACAGATGTTGATAGGAATACTTTTGTGTAAGGGAATACTAGCCAAATACCACCGCTATCGATTCCAAATCAGCTGCGCTACAGATGGTGGTTGTGTGTACAGCACCACTTGCCATATGTATTGGAGCGCGCGCGTAAACAAAGACCTGCCTGGGGAAGTTACCCTCAACGCGACAAGCACGTTTAACTGTGGTCCTGTCCGCTTAAATGGGCAGCCCTGTAACTCAGGGGTAAGTGATACGGTAGGACAGCTATCATGAATCTGATAATTTCGCACAAAAGAATTGCAAAAAAAGCGCGAAGGGGGAGGAGAACGTGCATCGGCGAATCGTTAGACGATTGCCTCATCAGATCACAGACGTCGCACGTGCAGGAAAACGGCGTTTAAGCGGCGCCAAACACGGGAACGCGCACGAGATATGGTCGTTCGGTCATGTGACAGCTGACTGACACGTCTGCGGCGTGCTCACCGGGCGCGACAGTCAGCCTGCGCTATAAAGTGAACCTTCTGATCGAAAAACGTTGCATCAGCCTGACTTTCCGTGGGTCAGATCAAGTAGACCCCGGCTACTTAGACACAATGCGCGCCGTACACCACGTGTCTGCTGTTTGTAAAAGTAACTGAAGGCTGAAATGGGCCAGGACTGCTCATTGGCCGGCCAAAGAACCAGTGGTCATGTCTAATAAGGGACATGGCAAGAAAGCGGACCTCCATCCCGGCGTCATAACGCCGACAGCGCAGCGGGCGGACAATCGATTCGAAGCGGACAGCCCGGCCGCCGGTCATGTGATGGCGAATGACACAAAATGCGCGGGTCGGCGATAGGGCCTAGGAGGATTAGGGCAAAGACTAGCGGAATCGGACGGTCTACTGGCTAACAGAAACGGTTCGATCGACAGGGTCAGGCACAGACAGGTGCCAATGTCAAACGGCCCGATGTAATGGCGTGCGACCAACAAATGGGAATAACCCCGATCTTTGGTGAGCTAGAGTGCTCGTGTGAGTCTCGTGATCGGTGTATTGTTGGACACCGCGCTGGATCTGTGGTTCGTTCCGCTCATGGGAACCTCAAAGAAGGACAAACATGTTGAAAGGATGAATAAACATGCTTTAAATAGATCGAGAATCTTTCAGAACACCTTCCAGTAACAATGATTTCGTCTCTCGGACGGTCATTTGTTTTAAACCGGACACTCTTTTTTCTGAAAATGGATGCTCAGTACTTTGCACTACTGCGATCATTGCTCCTCGAGCAAACTTTGAGCAACAATTTCCTCACACTTTGTCAAATGGTCAAGAGAACAGCTTTCCAGAACAATTATGCCCATTTGAAAGCCGGAAATGAGCTCGCATGAATTATGAAACAGCGCGTGAAAATCCTGTAAACACCCGTATCGGCGTTTGCTTTCAATGCGCTTTGTACTATATATAGTGACAGCCCTAAAATAGGTGCGTCCATGGCATTTTCAATCATCAACTATGAAAAAAACTGTAGTTTTGTCGGAACTCCGCAGACAAAACATTGGACACCTGATGTTTTCAATCTTCACAACGGATACGATGTTCTATGTTTATTTTGCGTTTTTTTCGTTCCAACCCATCGTGAATTTTCTACATCTCCTCCGTTATCCACGAGCATTCTATGTAGTGAGAGAGATTTGAAGACGATCTGCCTATTGTAAAGACATGGAATCACGTCGGAGAGTTACACCATGTCTCGAGTCCGTCGCACAAGAATGTGAAAGACTGATAAAATCAACGGAGATCAAAGTAAAATGAGCAAAATAAATGGCAACTAAAATTTTCGAGACAGGAAGGTGCGTACTGCAAGGTAATCCTTACTAAACCTCGAGGTCGAACTGAGTGACGTCCCTTTAACAAATTGTAAAAGATCAGTTCAGCGGAGTTCGGGGGAGATGTGAAAATACATATAACGGTGTAGAATATCGGCGTTCCCTAGATACGCAATGCAACTTATATGTACTTGATAAATATCTACTTAATATGGATATTCCAGTTTGCCTACAGAATTTTTTGACGCCTACCTTTGCAACCTCTCAATCTCTTACGCCTTCTATAATGAAGCTTCTGCAAAACAGTGCCGTGGGTGTACTCTTGTTTGACTGGTATAAAGAAAGGTACAAAGAGAGTAAATTTTTGCGAAAACATGTGTGAGTAAGCGTAGTCACAATGAAATTTCAAATAAGTCCAGCCAATTGCATCTGCAGTCGTCCCAGCCATCTGTTTTAGCCTTCAAAAAGGTGGTTTTTATTTCAGAGCGCATCAGGAGAACACAACAGAAGACATGTCACGTTTGTATTCATGTGGGATAAGAATGGCTTCATCTTTGCAATAAGTTATTTGTTGTATTAAGGACGATAGCACCACATGTTCTTGGCACAAATATCTAGAATGGCTCCAGATTGAATGGACGGCGGTTTACGTAAACGGAGAAGAGAAACGGATTTCTGTGTTCGTACACGTCGGCAAAATCGTCGATAGCAGGTACCAGGTCGTTTTCGGCGCTTCGTTTTCCAAAGCGCACGAGTGAGTTTCTCATTGCCTTCTTGTCAGCACGCAACCTAAAAATTGAAACGAATATGTGTACTCTGTAATGAATTCAGGGTGACACTCTTTAGTTAACACCTCAAAAAAGCAAGAAATCCAAATCTCAGCTAATTTATCCTTGAATTTTCCGATTACCTGACAGAAACGGATCCAATCAGTACGATGAGTGTTGAGATAAGGAGAAGTCTGCAGAACAGATTCCTCATTGCTACTAGCAAGAACAGCTCTGAGAACAAGAATGAGGCTAATCCGTTTGCCCACATTTATAAGGAGTCACAAAACACACCCACCGCAGGAGAGCTGTTTTCTTCTGAATCGTTTCTCTGCAAGTGACAGTGGGGGACAGTGCATATGACACATGCACAACGCTTTCCGTGATGCTTAGGATCCTCTACGATGAAAATAGTTTTTCGAGCGGAAAAGTTCAATTGTTTTCTAGAACCACCGACGCCCTTTTTTTAACCGATTACGTGCTATTCCTTGTAATACTCCAAAGCTGGATTTTCTCACAGTAAAACTATTCAAGTACGCTTTTAGATCAAAACATTTAAAAGCGTCAAAGATAAAAACATAGCGTGTAGCAGTTGCACGACATTTTCTCTAATGCATCGGCAGTTACAGGCTTTTTTTGTATGAACCGGCTAGCTGGGTAAGTCCCACTTACTTAGACTTCGGGTTATTGGTTATTCATAGTTCCGGCAACCGGATAAGAATAGAAAAGTCGTCCGATTTCAGTGTCAAATGATTCTGATCCAGATAACACAAGCATTGTACGTTTTATAATCATATCTTGACCATCCTCACTGTTGCTATGCATTTGATCACTGTGCTTTCAATAGAGCATCTACTACGAAAAGTGGTAACCGCAGATATGTCCTAGGCCCTTCCTTGGACAAGTATCCCGCAGATAATTTTTTTGTTAGACTGGCTGAGATTTAGCTCTGATCTAGATGGAAATGGGTAGAAACACATTGCCCGATAATTTTAAGTGGTCCAGTGATAGTGGAAGTTCGTGACAGCCGTAGTACAACCAGCCAGTGATCAAAGACCATGTGCACCCTTGGCTCAGTGCCAGAGTGCAAGACTGCCGCGTGGGCAACGCGGGTTCGAGCCCCATAACGATCCACTGCATTTTTATGAATATCAGTGAAGTAAAAATAGCGCCGGAGGACTTTTTTCTACGCTTGCTTCGGGATCGGGATGGGACGGCGGGTCGGGAATCCCGAGGTTTCGGGTCGGGACACAGCTCTGTGCACAATGCAATTTCCAGTTTTTGCATTACTCGCAGATAGTTTCTACCTCTTCGGCGAAGTTTCCAGGTCCCAGCACAAATGAAGACACCAGGATCCCGATGTGTCTCCGGATCTCTGCCTGCTGGGCGAGACTCATGTGATCTTTTTGACTCACTTTACACAAAGTTGATGATCTAGTAGAACTTTTTGGACCCAAATCATATCTATGACAACCTTCATTTAACGATTTAGTACGTGCGTGCCATTTGGTTCTCGTCAGGTTGGTCTTGATTCGTTTCCACTCATTTGTTCCTTATTTAATCATCTTGCAGGTACGTTTGCAAGCGTCTCATTAGTGCTGGAAAACCACCGAGACCGTAGCATCTGAAAGCCACACAGCTGGAAGTGCGCTACGCAGCGCCTCAGTGACTCATTTTTCCAGAGGCTGCTATTCTCCGAAAGGACTTTGTGCTTGAGGCTGTTTTCGAGTATCTATATGCGGCACAACTTCTAGTTGTTCGTCACGTCAGGGTTCCACTTATGTGAAGACTCTGCGTCACCCCCATTTTCTATAGTCCACAGTCCTACTATCCTATGATACATAGCGGTTGCAGACGTGATGTCATCGCCACTGACTGACACAACAAGGAAGCTGGGATGCCCTCTTAAGACAGGACAAAGGAAACCTTTGATGCCATGGAACATAACAAGTGTCATTACTTTATTGTCAAATCATAATTGCGGTTCTAAATTCATAATTGCGCTCGCAATTAAGGAAAAATGAGATTTTGCAAGATGATAATGCAGGGAGCGACGCTTATAAATTACGGAGCGAACAGTAAGCTGACAGGAAGTAAATGGTGGGGACTCGCGGTGTTCGAGTGTGATTGGTAGCTTACGATCTGGGTTCACTTCATTCTTCCGTGGGAACGTCGCTCGCCCTCTTGCCGAATCTTACCATGGACGAGCGGTCCATGGGGGCCCTCTTCCCGAATCTGCAAGAAGAACTCAGGAGTGAGGGAGAAACAGAACTTAATACTTACCGCACCATCGACGAACGGTCCATGGGAGCGCGCTTTCCGAATCGGACCATGCTGCTACGGTCCATAGGAGCTCGCTTGCCAAACCTGAAGCTGCTTGGTCACAAAACACGAATTTCAGGGCACAACGAGCGTACCTAACCATGCTCGATCGGTCCATTGGTGCTCGCTTTCCGAACCTTAATTGCTCATTCATAGGCATATCCATCAAAGTGAGTTCCTAACCTGACCATGGAAGAGCGATCCATTGGGGAGCGGCCGAATCGGACCATGCTAGATCTGTCCATGGGAGCTCTCTTTTCCTCGCTAGAAAAGACATACCGTATACGCTAGGGGACTGCGACTCACGTCATCATGTTGTCTTCAAGGGTGAAGCTGCTCACAAGGAGACAGATTGAGCTGAGCAGAAGTAAACCGTATGCAAGAAACATTGTGGGAACCCTGAAAGCCTTCTGCCATTAGCTCCGAGATGCAGCGCCGGATGCAGTGATTTAATTCAGTTTTGACATGGCGAGCAAGGTGACATCCGAAAACACGGTAACCGAATTAGAGAGAGACTGAAAGCGTCCGCTTGTGCGTGCCATATGGACTCATTGCGTAAAATACCAACGAAAAGGTGCATTATGAGGGGAACGTTCCGATTGGAATGGCATTTATGGGACGGGCCAATGTGACGCGACGCTGGAGTACACTTCTTTTAAATCCGATCTAATGCGAGACCCAGTAATTTGAACAAAACGAAATTTATGACCGCCAAGGTTAAATCTACTAGGGCTTGTGGGAGGAAAAGTGCCTTAAGGACGGCGCGACGTAATGACTGAGATTACGAGTCTATCCCGGAACGTAGTGACGTTCCTTAAACGAGGACTACAGAGCGAATGCGGACTGTGACATGAAGAGCGGTGTTTGCCCTCCTTCTGTTGGAGTTCGCCGGAATTTTGGGTTCTCGGTAGGCACAAGACTATGAATTGGAGATGATAGCAAGAAGTCGGCGAACGGACGGCTTCTAGGCGAATTTGTAATGGAGTAAGCTGGGATACGAGGGATGTCAACAAAGGCTCAATTATCTCTGGTGATTCTATGGTTACGGGTTAGCTACTTCCTTGCTACGGTGAGCTACGTAGCACAAGCTGCTCAAATCATATGTGCTTGCCGGATTAAGACGGAAAGCGCATGGTCACTAAACCACCTGCGGCCCAGAGGGTGGCTGGTCTTTAATGATACCTGATTAGCAGAAGGGACAAACGACTTCGGAAACGAGGCGACCTCACAGGAACCGATGGCTGCGGTAGAATGTGAAAGTGCTCGACGACTGTGGCATAAATCAGCATTCAACCGCCGTCCGAGATATAGTCGGAAGCGCCGCCTCCTGGCTAATGTAACGCGGAGGCTCCAATTGGAATCAGCTAACCGACGCTCCCCCTACCAACCACGCCTCCTCCTCTATTACTCGAATTTGAACCTGGCTAAACTTAATTATTGGACGCTCACGGCTAATTGCTCGCCGCTTAAGCGATTGTGCGAGCACGGTGTACCGCGTCATTCGGTGCTGAGCAATTTGCACAAAGTGACTCTCGTCTGCTAACATGATACACACGGAATTCGCAGATCCACCGCATTTGTGGGCATTACTTAATTGCGCTACGGTCCAGCAGAAGCCTCTGAGTTGGACAGAGCGTGACGTTGACGCAATAACATGAGGGGCAGACGCACGACAGTGCAATAAAATCCAAAAGCGAAGTCTGCATAATGCGATTTACTGCTCATAAAATATGCAGCATACAAGAAAAAGTGTGTGACTCTACACAATGATGCGAGGCTGTTTTTAAGCAGCTAAACAAGGCCGCTGCGCTTAAATTCCGCCTTCGTTGAGGTGAACTCAGAAAACAAGCTCGGTGCCGCAAATCCGTTAAACGCCGATTTTCATGTCCTTGAGGATAAGCTCAAGTGGCAGTGAGTAGTGCTTTTACGTGGGAGATGATACCCCACGTCACCGCAAGATGCTCATACGATACGCTGCCTGCCTTATGGAGAAAACCTAATTTTTCGGAGACCTTTGGCGCTTCGATGTTTGAAAAGTAAATGGCGCGCGTCGGATTCGCGTGAGGCGCATCAGAATCCCGAAATTTGCCAAACAAAAACGTTTATTGAAAGCACATTCCGTGAACGGACCATTTACACATCGCACAATAAGTACATAACCTTCTGTTGATCGCATTTGTTTGTGGACATTCCATTTCTCGGAGTTCACCGCAAATGACGACCCTCACGTGACTACGATAGCTTTGAGGTACGCGTGGCCGGTTTCCATCTCGGCCAGTCCGGGCCACAGATATCTCTTGATGACGGTCGCCCGCATGTTGGAGGTCGGATGGCGAAGATGCTTCGCCGGGTCGAACTGGTACGATTCGTACTCAATGCGCATTCTGAAACAGGGCAATTCTAAGGACACTGTGAAGTTCACAGAAGTACCTCGGCTGGTTTCCGTTGATACCGGCCACGAGACTCCAAACGACGTCAACGCAGTCCAGAATGAACCGGTTGAACACGGTGCACGTCTTCAGAGAGGGAAAGTCGAAGAGGACGGCCCAAATCTGCGAGGTGACCTCCTAGAAACGCGTTAGTTTCTGTCTGTCCTATCCTCCAAGATCACCTTCGCGTTCTCCATCCCATGCTGTGACTTCGCCTCCTTGAACAGGAACCTGTACAGCGCGTTGTCCAGTTCTGTGCGGTCGGAGTGCTCGGCCGCATCCAGGATGCCCCAGACGCGGTCTCGTTTTTTCGCTACCGTATCTTGCACGGAGCGGTAAGTGAGCTGTCAAAGGAGTGGGATTAATTTTCGTCTCTGTTTGTCCTAACTCAGACATTTCCTCAGGCGAAATATTTTTGTTTAATTGCGATTGCTGTCGTATTTGAATGTTTTGTGCGCGAAGGGCGCAATTTAATAATCTCTATTAAATCACTCGTTTACGGTGCGTTGGGTAAATTGCTTCTCGATACTCGACGAGTGCCCGAGGCGCGATCCGTTTTCATTCTACCTTTTTCTAATTTAATCTCGCAAGACACTTTTGCCGCCCGCGGTTTCGTACCCGAAAGCTTGGTTAAACACCTGCGTATGCGTCATGGAATGTGTCGGTAATGGAGGAACGAGCTAGCAGATGTTCGTAGAATGTTGTCCTGATTGAGGCTTGCTCGTAGAACTTCTCGTAGAATCAGCTCCCGAAGGGTTTGGAGTTGCGTAGAGAATATTCCATGTTATGGAATAATAAATTAGCGTGTGTACTAATTATGTCTTGTAGACCGCCGTCGCATGGAATGATTGAGCAGACCTATGCGTTTTCCACTCAAGAGTCCGCTCGTCTATGGCATAAACTCAAGGAGCGCTTTATAAGATCAAGGATCTACTGTTTCTTGTGTACAAGAATCCCACAAGCTAAGGTCACTGTGCTAAAGGTTGGCTCGCTTGCAACGCTCTCTCTCTCTGATGTTTCGAGATGGACGTCCTCGCCGAAGCAATAAAGCGGATGAGTGTTTTTTAGTGGGCAAAAGTCATATTCGGAAATAATTTGTGGGTTTTATTTCATCTATAACATTTTATCATTTTTCGTCCAGCTTATTAAACGGATCATAAAAAGATGAGTGATCGCGTTGGACGACGGCTAAACGATAGAGTCGTTAAACAAATTGCTCCAAAATGAGTGTCAACGACCCGGAACAGACCGTTGCGGAAAAAAAGGTCCGAAAAGAGACATGTATCAACGTGTAGCTATGTATCAGCGTCCACGGCGGAAATCATCCTTCACACCAGGTGCTTTTACGAAATTATCTCGGGCTTTTAATCGGCCTGAGCATTGCGCTAAATTTTGAGATCTAACAGAAGTAGATGGTCACAGTAGTTCTACATATATACATACGAGGAAGGTTTAGGACTTCCTTATT
Source organism: Steinernema khuongi (assembly GCA_016648015.1). Lineage (NCBI taxonomy): Eukaryota > Metazoa > Nematoda > Chromadorea > Rhabditida > Steinernematidae > Steinernema > Steinernema khuongi. Next base: position 65,055 of record JADLIF010003268.1, read on the forward strand.
GCAATTCTCAGATTCATACCGCTACAAAAGGCATTACCCCCCATTCTACGCGTTCCAGCAAGATACATCTACTGGCCGATCGGCATGTGGAGTACGAAACAGACAGAGAGACACTGAGAGATTAAGAGAATAAGAAAGTAGAAAGCGAGAGAGGAAATGACTCAAAACAATGTAATGAGAGGAACGAGGAGAATTGTATATTCTTGGTAAACAGCCTCATCGCGACAAATGCGGCAGGGGTTGTTTTTACAGAGGCGAAATGTCACAAAAAATGTGGTAAGAGGTGACAAGGCCAATGAGAGGGACATAGACAAAATAGGTTCCGAGATCATAGATCTGGAAAGACCGTATTTGTAGTGCGAATCTTTTGAGATGGAATTAGTGTTTTTGCATGTGTTGAGCTCGGAATAAAGTCGGCTCTAGAATTGCAAAAAGGCATGTGTCCGCAGTAACGACCTAAGGAACGGATTCCTAACCTTTGTAGAAAATGCCCGTTACGTGAGTCCGGAAGTCCATCTGATTTGAAGGAACGCTTATTGCCCTCAATTTTGATTTTGAAGAACCTTTTCACATTGCAAAGGACGTCTTTACCCGACATGAGTCTAAGAGTTTTAAATACAACCTATGTCTCACATAGGCTCCTGCTCCAGATTTTCGGCATAGGCTCCAGCTCTAGCATACTGTACTTTTCGTAGGACAGGACCAGAACGACCTTGCATACACCAAAGACTTTGAGTGGGCTGATGTTTTGAAAAATATCGAAATTTTCACCTCATATAAAAGCTTGTCTTTTGAGATCGCTTTTAAGTCAAATCCATGAAATAGGAGATTATAATTTTAAAATTATTGTTTCCTACAAAATACGCTTGAAACTTTCGTAAAAAACACAAGACACGTCACTGTGAACGCATATCATGTGATGTTGGAGGTATAACAGAAAGAAAGCCCGTAGAAAGGACTTGTTTTGTCTCACTGAATGAATTTCTCATTGCGCTTAATCACTTTATCCCAACATTCCAAATAGGTTTAAGAAGGAAAGAGTGCTTAGTTCGCGTACGACGAAAGGTGTTGATCTTGGATTGGATTATGTAAATGAATTTGCTGACACAAAAGCACTTACCACCATGACCGAAAATATGGTTTTCGACTTAAGTTCTTCTGAGTCGGCAAACTCGGCCAGCTCGTTGAGTGCCTCCATTACTGTAGTGCGGTTGCTCTCGTACAAGCCTTGAAAGCGGTCTGTCAATTCCTGGATTTCCTCATCAGTGGAACAGGCGTAATACTGAGAGGCACCACAGTAGTCGGGCCTCGGACAGCTACCGTAAGATAATGATAAATGGACAAAACAATAACAATATGTACCTAAGGGAAAGACTTTTGTTGTGCTGCTCCAGCAGCTGGATCTTCCTTTTGCTCTCTTTCAATTCACTTTTCAGTGAGCTCACCTGAAGACTAGGACCACTGGCGACACTTAAAGTGGCGTCACGCACCTGCAAGTTAAATTCCCAGAGCTGATCGGCAGGACGGCAAGGAAGGTCCGAGTGCCGCAGCCGACCGTACATCAAGTCCTGATTTTCGACGTCTAAACATGAAGGGTGAAGACAAAAAGGGGGTTGTTTGTAGTCCGAACAGGTAGTGTTCGGGTCGAACGTAAACGATCGCCTCTCGATTAACGTTCTTCTCCCCCAAAACCTGATAGACCCGACGCAGGCGTTTGTGCAGAACGGACAAACTGACCGAGAGTGTGCAGACTTGTCAAGCTGCGCGCCACCTTCAGCCTCGCGCATTTCTCCTTCTTCAAAATGCTTGTCCTGCCGGGCTCCGATCCTTGTTTTCGCACGGCTGCAAGAGAAACCCGGTCTTAGACGCTTTCCACTGAGCTGATACCGATGACGTGCTGTGATAGCAGACTGGCCGGCTCGCAGTCGCTGTCGTCGTTCGGGTGGCCACTGTCGCTGTCGGAGTTCGGAACCAAAAAAAGCAGCTAAACAAGCCGTTACAACAAAGCCACGCAAGGGTTCCCAAAACCTGTTCGTGGGCACTTTTGAACGCGACGACAAGCTTCGCTATGACGGGATTGACTTCGCGGAACGAGAAGCCTTCCGGCGCGTTCTTGCTGTAGGTGTTGAAGAAGTTGAGCAGGACTTTGTCCGAGTGTACGCGCTTCTTCACAATCCTCAGGAGACTCGCGAGCTGAGGCTATGGTGGGGCGGCATGCAAAGTGAGCGAACCTACGTGTTGGTTGTTTACGATCTTGTCGAGAACGCCCGCTGTCGACTCGTTCTGTTTCAAACGGTCAAACACTTCTGAGAGCGTCAGGTTTATTTGCCGTTGGTGACTCGAGTTGCTCGGAATTTCCTCTGAAACGCAAAAAAATGGAAAATAGTACAAATTAATGTTTATTTCTTCTATATTTAGAGAAAAAAGAGAAGGAAACTAGGCCATAAAACCGTTAATAGCAATTGAACGACACCGGTTACCAATAAAGCACTTTTTTCCCAAACTGTTACTATGAACTTGGACAATAACACGGTTTTCCCATGATTTGTTTTTGTTTTGCTGAAATTCATTTAGACTCGGGGGACATTTTATGGTAACTGGATTCCTGGTAACTATTACCGAGAGAAATAAAATAAAAAAGAACACCAGGAAAAGGGGACATGACGATTTCCGTGTTTGTTCTCTCAATTTTCTCTTGACTCCTGACAATTCTTGCAGAAAAGTAGAAAAGAATAGAAAGGAAAGGGGACTCGGCAAGGGGGTTTATCTTTGCTTACCACTGAAGCACTTCATCTTCTGCAGCTCCTTCAGCTTCTGCTGCGACCCCTTCACCCTCTCCTGATGCCTGAACATCTCGAGAGCGACAGCGTCGAATATCCTGATAAGACCAGTGGAGCAGTTTACAAGGCCATGACAGCCCAGTGATTCCAGACACCCCTCGAGAAGCACCTTCTCCTGAGCCACGTCTTCCAGGATCGAAGGGCATTCTCGACTGATCACGCCGAAGATGGACCGGAGGTGTGCGCGAACTGTCTAAATAGTACTCGGCTCGGGTAAGAAGCGACTGAAGAGCGAACCGAGTCGAATGGAAACGCCGAACTGCAGGGTGAGTGCTCTGGTTGTGGGAAGACTTTGCCTTGAGGCGCGGAAGGTCTGTTGGATTCATGATGGAAGGCGATCCACCAGAGGACATGTTGAACGAGCTGGACACAGCACAGTTCACGAGCTGGGAATTCGGTGGCGTTCTCGTTTTTCAACTGGCAACACAATGTACACAACGAAAGGGAAAGACAATCGAACTTTTTCACATTTAACGTAGATGAGATCGAGGAGGGGAAGCGACTGAGGCAGTGTCTTCGCAAGTTCGGATAAGGGAGGTATCAACTTGAGAAACGTTCCGAGGTCTTCGCTTTCAATATTGCGAATCTGAAATCCTGTTGCATCCCAAAAAAGAAACACCGATTGCACCTGATGGCTGAGGTGATGGATGGAATTGTTATCGACGAGATCGGAGAGCTGCGCGTCGTCGTAGAGGATCATGAGGTTCGAGAGAGGCGACTGGAAACTCCAGCCGGCTGCCCGGATGATCTTGTTCTGCATCCTCAATCTGGGACAATCTCCAGCACATTCCACTCCCCTTCCGTACACCCAGCCTCGAATTGCCTCCGCAACGGCGAGTCCGCCGTCGCGGCGGGCATGTTGCAAAACAAAAGGTACGATAAAACGGTGCGTTCTCGATCGCGAACCTGTCCTCCTCTTTCTTTCTACCGCAATAAGTCGAACAACCCATTTTCCTCGTTTGTGCGCGCGATTCGATTTGGCGCGCGTGCGACTTGCGCAAAACGTGGCGAATCGCCCATTAAACAGTAATTAGTAATTCATGCAAATCGGCGGAGATGCACGCGAAAAAGATTTGAGTGCACAAGATCGGATTGGGGCGATTCTCCGCGGCTGCGGTAATCGAATTGAAAACGCGGTTTAATCTAAAGCGGTGGTCAGTCTTTCGGAATCAGTTGACAGTCGCGATAGTGTGTCAACAGCGGTGGAGAGCTTCGCGTTTCGTGCACCTGCGTCTACTCGAGACTTAATGAGGCTGGAACAGAGACAAAAGCGATTGTCACTTTGGAACCCCCTCGAGGAATTCATTTTTTGTCTCCCTTGGCGGGAGAAGAGGAACGCGGAACAGGGAGATCCTTGTTTAGGGGAAAATATTATGCATTTCAACCGTAACCACATATAATACAATCACAGAAATCTGTTATTACATCTGACTCTTTTCTTTGGCACTTTGCACACACACTCTCCTCTCTCTTCTCATTTGTTCTTCCTCATCCTTGGCTTGATGGTCTCCGAACGCTCCCATATGTCGTCCTCATTCAAGAACTCCTTGAACTTTCCAAACATGCGCAAGATCTTCTCGTCTCTTTGCAGTGAATAGGTCCTAAAAGAACGGCTTGGTCACAGTACTCTGGTCCACTTCAGACTGACCAGATCTTGAAGCGTCTTATGCTGTCCAGAATGGCGAACTGCTGCCAGCGTTTTCCGAAGTTCAGGAGGTTGCTTCGGTCTTGACATAAGCTCTTTGGAAGATAATCGGTATTGCCAACGTGGACAAACGTCAGATCTTGCAGGACAAGGCCTCTGCAAGGGACGCAACAGGTGCTAGGTCTCTGAAGCGACTATCTTACATGTATGGAAGACAGGGAGGCTTGGTTTCGGCAAGCAGCGTTCTGTAGTTCTTGAATGAGTGAGAACTGTCCATGACGGAAATATGCTCCTTGAGGTGTTCTTGGACAGTCTTTGACCAGTCCAGTCGGCGAATCGGACCCGAATCGAGCGCCGACAACACGGCCAAGTAGGAGTTGAAATTGCCCATCTTGCGCAGATTCTAAAGGGGTGTTCAACAGCCATGGAACTTCTAAGTAGAACTACCTTCATCACTTTGACAAACTTTAGGAAGAATTTTTCACGTTCCTTTTGCGACGGTTGCACGATGACCAGGGAGCGCACCCAGTAGGAGACGTTGTTAAAGTGTTCGGTGAACGCGATGAGGTTCGGACTTTTTTTCTCGTCTTGCTCCTTGGACCACCACAGCATCTCCGCGGGCTACACAAACGTTGTTATCACTTTCCATCATCTTTTTTTAGATTTCAACAGTCTCAACCTAATCACATTCAAACGGAGGTTATACCGTACCTCAATCCGCTGGAACAGCTCGGAGTCCAAGTAGGTCATCTGTCGTGCAATGGCGGTCGACGAGAAATCGAACAAAGTGGGTGTCCTAAGAACAGGATTAAACGCGATGGACAGGCGAAAACCAACTTGGCACTTGGAGAATATTCGAAAAGCGACGTGTTGGCCTTGAAGCCCGACTTGTGCTCTATCCTCTCCATCAGTCGGTTCCTAAGGATCTTGGCGAAAATGTACTCTCCGTTGAGGATGAGTTTGTACACGAAGGAAGTGACAGTCTCGATGAGGAGTCGGTTCAGCTCAACGGCGCACAGTTCGTCGACCACCCTCACCAACACGGAGAACGTCTGGCGCGCCGACTTGATCAAGGAGCTGTTTCCGGCGTTGTTGGTGAAGTGGTACCTGAAACCGAGACTTCTGATCAAAAGACTATATGTCGAGACAGGAAACCTTTTAATCAGCTTTTGTATCAGATCCTGTGACGGCACGAACGTCCGATAGGTGGTCAGAAAGGCCTCCTGGTACAGCAGCGATCCGGCAGGCTGGGTCGCGTAGACGATAAGTGCATCGCGCGGGCCTCCTCGAAGCTAAAGGTCGATCGGTGATTCAGAGGGTTACGACATTTTGTGCTCCAATTGTTTATGCTGTCAAGGTAACAACTCCCATTAAGTGCCGTAAAACCACTTAATTATGCCGCACGCTGCCTTAAACGGCGTGTGCAATTTAACGCTCTGTGACAGTTGCGGATCGGAGTCGCAAGGTCATCATTCATTAAAAGCGGAGCGGAAACTCGTAAATTAGCGCGATAGACTCGACGCGACGTTGATTCTCACCTCTGTGGGCTTCGACTGATCGTCTTTCGTGCGCAGCACCAGCCACTCGGTGACGTCCAGCGCTTCGAGAACGTCGGCTCCCGAGGTGATCGCCAGGAGCTTGGGATATGTTATCGATTTCTGCTGCTCACATTCCTATAAACAGCTCCGCATTGGCTGTAAACAACTTTAAGCACCCACGTCGTCGACAAATTTGGTCGGAAGGAGGACGCCGTCGAAGTCGCCATTTTGCAAAAGCCGACTGAGATTGGCGAACTCCTGGCCGACGAGCGGGCCTCCTGGAAGAGAAAGGGGTACACGAGGTCACGGACACATCCCACCGTAGTCAATGTTAAACAGGTACCATTGGACGGGCACCTCGTGGGGCTCCGAGGCGAGAGTAAACAGAAGCCGACTCATGACGCAACTAGAGCGACGGGGCAACAAGGAAATTGTGACATCTTGAGCATGCACGCCGGTTATGTGTTGATATTCGTGCACGTGCTATGTATGATAGCCGGTGGATAGCAGCGTCGTAACAAGTGGCGGAAGACAACGTCTGCGCAGCGCCCGCCCCGAAACCGCTACAGACAACTGGTCCATCGCCGTTGCTCTCGGTTCGCAAGGGAGCCGGAGGAGTTCGTCTGCCGTTCTGGCTGAAGCGCTCAATCGACTTTCGCCCTCAAATATGCATGCCATAAGTCATTCCACGCCATCGCCGACTCTTTTGTCAATTTAGATTTGCACTTTGTCAGCGCTTATCAACTTTATGTTCGCGCCTCATTTTTTCAGCCCCGCTTTTTTGGTTTCCCCTGTAAGTGCATACCCGTATTTGAAGATCCGAACTCGGCTCGTCTCTCCTTGCTGTACTGTTCCTCGTGATATCTAAATTAGCATTTGCTTGCTTCCTCACAGGGGCATTTCTCACATTAAGTTGTCAATCAAGGCGATGTAGGAGCAAAGGGTCGAGGTTCGTGTTGCGTCGTCAGCCTCCTCGGTACCGTTCCCAAAGGTCTGCATGTACTGAACCACATGCCTCTTCTTCGGAGGCAGAATCGGGGGCGCATTCATGTCGGCCAGGCCTTGTCTCACGACCGAACCCTCCTCAAACGTTCGTTGTCCCTGGCGCGCTAAGAGCTTCTTATCCTACAAACGTTCCATTTCACTCACGCCTGCTTATCTTCAGCTCACCTTGAACATCTCGATTTGTTTTGCCTTCAGCTCGCTGGTGTCAACTTTATGAGCCGCGTCGTCGGCGATGATTTTCCCGTTCCGCTTTGCCTGCCGCGAGACCGATCTGAGAGATTTTGCGTTTTAGAGGCATTTTTCCGGAGCACTCACTGCACAGAGTCGGTAACGTGCTCGATGCTCTTGGTGGTCGTGTGCAACTTGTCCCCGTTGGGCGCAGCCGTCGGAGTGGTCGTGGGCGACTCTGACGAGAAGCCGAAGTCGTTCATGGAGCGGAGTCCTCCGCTCCGGAGTCCGAAAGGTCGGGAGAAGACTTCGCTAGACTCGAAGTCCGAATCGTCGTTGAAAGAGTGTGCTCCGTCGGTGAAACGTTTCACAAAGTCGTCGGCACCTCCTCCGTGCTTCCTGATCGTTACCTGAGGCGGGAAGGAGTACTGTAAGCCGTACGCTCTATCATTGCGTCACTACCGATTTGGTCGTCTGCTGGACGTTTACGGTGCGCGTTCTTCTCGTCGTTGACCTTGAGCCATCCGGGCGGTTTTCCACTTGTTCCACACAAGTCCTTGCCCCGTGTTTTTCCGCGCGTTCCTCGCGCTCCTCGTCCACATGGAATGAGTTCTCGTCGTCGTCTGACTCGTCCACCGGAGGCGGGAATTGTGGTTGGAACTTCTCGACTTTCCTGAAAGGAGAACAGACAAACATTGTCTCAAGAGACGTGGAAAACAACAGCTGTTGTCAGTCACGCACCTGATGTTCAGTTGACGGAGAAGTTCTTCGAAAGCGTCGTCGTTCAGAGGACCGTTCTTGGCGCCGGAAAGCGGAGCTAAGACTTGACTACACGACGAGAGCTGTGAATTCTTGGAACTTTCTTCCGTGTGGAACCCGGAGTCGAGGCTGTCCGCTCGAGACGAGAAAGACGTAGCGTTGGTCTTTTCCCGTTTGCTCGAAAGTGAACCTAGGAGCTCGTCCAACAGGGCCATACATTCATTGGACTTCTTGTAATTAGGATCACTGCCGTAGGCCAGAATCTCGTTGTGGAACCACTTCATGATGTTGTACAAGTTGTTCTGAAACGTCTGTGAGGCCATGGCTGAGAACATTGGTTACCTTGATAGCCACATTGTTCGTGTCGTTTTCCGTCAAGTACTGCAGGACGGCGTCGAACAGCGCAGTCATGCAGCCGCTGTACATTTCCACTTGTCCGATGCGGACCGTTTCTTGGAAGTAACGGATGGCCAAGGTCAGCTCCTTGTCCATCTTCTCAACCTTCTTGGTCCCAGTTTCCTAAATGGTTACATTACACGACAGCCACATCGCCGGACAATGGGAGCAGACTCCACACGAGCGTTGAAAAATCTCCACTTTCGATGTAAAGTGTTATTCATATTTCGCGATTTATTGTCTCAGCGCTACGAAATGACTCATGTGCGTTTCCATTTGTCATCCGTCTCCGTCATTCCCGACAGTCGGATGAGATTTTGAAAATCCTTGTGTGAACCATCGACCGACAGTAGGCATCTTTAGAGATGTGGGCAGAAATTACCGAATACAACCCGGGTGGCAACTAGAACTGCTCATGAATATCTGAGAGGCCCGGAGGCAGCGGCCGAGTGTGATATGCCCCTCGGGCTCGTCGGGGAGTGCACTGCTGTAAACGAAATCGGAAGTGAGGAATTATAAGTGCGGCTAATTTGGATCTAAAACACATCTGTTCGTAAAGAAAGAGCCCTTGGAGGAGGGCGAGAGTGCCGTCAATTGGAAGACATTAAAGTGTGAAATCGGCGGAAGAACTCCTATATGCCCCATCGTCGCAATATTCTGAGCCGCGTGCACTGGGAGCATCTAAAATTCATACGGTACAGCGCGCTGCGAGGGAGAAGCGGGTCGAGATGGGTGGGGGGCCGCCGAGCGCCGTGAGGGCGTTGGTCTGCAGCCGAAAACTTACTAAACGTCGATGTGCAACCAGCATGAACGAGTGAGCTTTTGAGGGAGGACGTTATTGTGTGGACCGAGGAGAAATAAGCGAAAGGCAAAAATTATACGTGACAAACAAAGCGGCAAACGCGATTGAATGAGGCCAACTCAGACCCTTGAGGGGTCCACGGTCGGCAAGGAACGCGTACATGTGCTGTGGTGTGCTACGGCGTGTTCGGACAGTCAGGCGACGGGCCTCAAACCAGATGTGCGCCTCGGTTTGACTAGGCGAAGAAAAGACAGCCAAAAAACACAAAAGCATCACTCGGACGGCCTGTGTCATATGGAGGAGAACCTGGAAAGCGAGAGGAGGCGAATGAGTGGGACCATTAGGACAAAACCGCTTAGAGAGGCCCGGCTCGACAGTGACACAGGCGAGAGGGTCGAACTAGTGAAGACTGCGCAAATAAAAGAAGACAAGTACGCGGTAACTAGTACTCAAAACCAACACGGAGCTTCCAACAGAGCACAATCATCTCCATGGGCCGAGAACGCGCTAATCGGAGCGCTACCGTTTGTCCAAAATTATTGCGGCTGCAAACATCCTGAATCATCTCGCGGCGTCTGTAGGTTGCCCTGCACCATGTCCGCAGCTATTTGCAGAAACGTCAGCCCTGCGCGCAAAGTCGTTCATTGGGACTACCTGCGGTTTAGACGTAGATATCTGACGGCTTGGGGAGCTGCGGTGTCGCGGAGATTCCCGGCCAAGCGAGATCTTGCCGAGCACATCTTTGATCCGGGCCTTGATGGTGCACGGACTGGCCGTCGTGCAGGGTCCTATCACGAGATCATAGTCCACCGGATAGTCCCCGGCATTGAACATATCTGCAAAGGTGCTCGTTAGGGAAAGTTGGTAAGTTCGAGGTGGCGCAGAAGACCATGTGTGTGTGGAGGACGACTCTCTGAAGCACTTGAGAACAATGCACGAGAACCCCACGCGCCGACAGCAAAGACATTATCAGATGGTTGGTTATAGACGTTATCTCAAGCTACATATTTTGGCGTGTGCACTCCCCTCGCTCGACGTGTTTCGGCATGTCTTTTTCGCCGCGCGACTTTTGTGAGCCATTCGCCCGAAGTGATCAAGTCGTGCGCGTGTTTGCTCTCTCTAATCAGAGCTGAAATCAAAGGGCGAACACTCGTGGAAGCCCTGAGCGGAGAGGAGGTAAACGGCGCGACCGGTAACGTCTGCCGTGATTCATGAGCTCAAAAAACTGTCGTTCAAGAACATCGCTTTCGAGTGGTCGACGTGCCTGTAGACATAGACTCCGTGGACATCGGCGGATCGTCGAGATTAAATTGAAGGGTGTGATGGTCGGAGACGTAAATGTTTGCACCACTTTACTGTGTACCGACGGTTCCTATACTCGCTGAGGACGGACAATGCCCACTCTAGGCCTTCTGCCACCCTCTTGGCCTCCGCCGCATTACCGCCTTGTACGCGCTCTTTGTTTAGTCTTGCGCTGGGCACTTCGCGCGCTGGACAACGCGGATAACTCACCTTCCGTTGTCCCAGAGTGCTCATCGCGACCGCTGGTGTTCCGCTTCGTCGAGTAGAGGTCTCCACTGCTGGCCGATCGACTTCTTCGCATTTCACAGATGCATTGCGCGAGAGGCAAAAAGCAAAAAACGTTGTACGCGATTTGAGATCTACAACAGATAGCGGAGATGATTAAGAGCATTTTTATGAGTAGCGCGTCATAAGACTACGTTCCATCGGACGACTTTCTTATCTGTGTATCGGACTGTGATCTTTTTTGGCCGAGCCGGAAAGGTAGTTTTTATTGAGCAACACAGGGCAACTGTCAGGAAAAGAAAATACAATTCTGTGACGCCGTGCCGAAGTCGAGTTCGACGGAAGCACGGCGGGAAAGTGCGGTGGGACGTGACATGTCGGTGGTAGCGAATGGAAGTGGGGAGACAAATCTAGAATCATGACTAAGACGAAGAAGAAGAAGCTAGTCGAGGGAAAGGAGGAACTGCTGGCGACCGATATACCAGCCTAACAGGTCGGTGACTCAGTGGCTGGGCTCGACGCGGCCACCGGCTGTTGGTAGTGCTGCTGTGCTGCCTGCCGGCGCGGACAACTCTGCTGCGGGAGATGCGCTTCACTGCTTTGCTTACTGGAAGGGCTCACTGCCGCGAGGTTCTCGAAAAGCTGTGTCATGACGGGCACCTGGTTCGTGAGCAGAAGGCGTCGGAATTTAAATGCAAACGACGTCTCGTCGTCATGCTCGTCCTCGTCGGACAGGTCCCTCTCCGAGCGCAGCGCGGTCCGTGAGCACGCCGTCGACGACTCGGTATTTATATGCTGGTAGTAAAGGAGCCAGTAAGCGCCTAGTAGGAGCAGGACGGTGATAAGGGGGCAGGTGAAGATGCAAATAAGCAGCGCTGTGCAGAAGAAGCAGCAGAGTGGGTACACAAGGGCCTCCATAGGGCGGATGGCGGCATGCGTGAGGGGCGAATGCCGAAAGAATGCTTGACTGCCGGCGGAAAGGTGCTCTCATCCCGCAGGGCCGGAGGACGCAAAGAGGCATATCTTCAAGAGGCAAATTTTTGCGACTGAACAGCCGCCCTTCAGCAGTGTCTGCTAGTCCTAGTCGTTATTTTTGAGACATCATAGAGCTGATCAGGATCGACTACGTGCAATAAGAAGGAAAGTTAGAGAGACAAGATATGTATTTGCAGTTCCTATTTGCTCCTTACTTAGCGTTTACGGTAGATAGTATCTATTCAACAGTGGCCAAAATTATGGTAAAAAGTAACCTTTTTCCTAATTTAATCACTCAGCATTCATACTTTTAGTTCTCACAGCAATGTCCTTTAGATGAATCTGGTTCTGATGAGTATTACTTTAAGCTTGAAGTATATCAAACGAGTTTGCGATGGGCATTATGATTGTGGAAGATATTTTGCATAGTCTGTAGATCTTAAAGGAAGAGTCAGACTGTTAAAGTAACAACGCGCCCATGATGCATTGTTCCTGTTTGCCCTATACATTATCCCACAGAAACTAAAATCAGGCTGGGTCAATTACTCAACGTTTGACAGAGGTCAATTGTACTTTAGTGCGAATAGAAATGTTCCACCCGGATATAATGAGTTCCAGATGGATTGTAAGTGGTCCAATACACGCATGGCCCGATATTCTACGCCACTTCCGGACATCAACGAAAAATGAAGAAGAGTCAGCGATCTATATGTACTACGCGATAACAGTGGCAAACGAGATCAATAAAGTATTAGAAACAAGAGGTCCTTCTCGCTCTGGCTGTGGGTTAGCGAACAAGCATTGTCGTCGTTCCTCGCTGCCATTGTTATGCAAAGAAGCGCGTCCCCCGGAGTTTGAATTTAAATACGCTTGCCCGTTGACTAAGTGACTGGTCGTGAAACGCGTCGGCTTGCAACTTCGCGAAGACATTTCTTTAATTCGGAAACGAGGGAATGTCCTTTGCGCATCGATTTGGAAATGCGTTTAGGGTATCGGGCACCAATCGCCATGGGTGGACTTACGTTTCCGCAGAGATAATGAACGAGACCGGCAAGTACAGTCGAGTCGAGCAAACTATGAGCACAATGCAGCGGGACAACGTCGAATAGTTTATGTCACTGAACTTTTAAATAAATAAGGGACACGTTCCGAAACTCCAATCTTCCTAATTCTCAGAGGACCCAGCGGATGCGCTGTTTACTTCGACGCCTCGTTCAATAATGCTTGTCCGAGGTCTCAAGTGCTCTAAACGCGGATGATAGTAGTAGAAGCGAGGCGGGAACCTACTTCGTTTGACACAGGTCGTTCCATGTTGTACGTACGACAATCCGCACCTGCACACTCCTTGTTCACAGAACGCTTCACGACCACACTGTGCAGCGTGAGTGCACGTATAGCCCACCGGGAACGAGGCCACTGTCTCGAAATGCACGGTCGAGTGGAGAACGCATCCTGTGGAAGGAACGTACGCCGTCCCTTGGGGACAAGAACAGTAGCCGGAAGCACATATGGCCTCTCCCGCACATGGAACGGTGCATCGATCATCAGGGTTTGCCAGTGATGGAGTGGGACGCTCAAGCGGTTCTTGAGGAGGCAGCGAGTTCAGCTCTCGTGGTGCTTCCTTGCAGATGCTCTCCGAGGGGTAGAATCCTTGAGGACACACGCATTCTCTCTGCAATCAGCCCTAGTAGTGTGATTATAGACGGAATATGGTGAAACATAAGACACGCACATGTCTTAAGACAAGGATTTGCTTTGTATATGACCCGACCTTTAGTGATAAACATTTTCCAATTTTGGATAAACGGTGCGCGGGTGGTTACCTCTACTTCTGTTAAATCCAAACGGCTGTGGTACGTACCATGTGACAGATACTTCCTCCTCCGCAAAGAAGTCCAGCATCACCACAAGGGTCCCCTAGATTCGGAGTTGGCGTGAGTTCGATATCGCGAAAGCCGGCGGTCGGTTGCACAATGTATGGATGAGAAACTGGTTGGATGAAATGAGGAAGTTTTTGCGAAAAAACGGAGTCGTGGACAGGACTGGAAAGAGACTGCGCGATTGTCGTTGGAGAGTACAAATCACGTGCGTGAAGGAACGGAAGAGACTCAGGTGTCTCCCGCTGTGGAGTGGCGAAGTCAGCGGGATAAGGAAATGAAGATGAGACAGTTTGTTGGTAATGAACGAAGTCGGGCAGCGAGTAGAAGAATGAGGCGGTGTGGTAGATGGGCTGCTCATGTGGAGCTCTGTCCAGATTATCTGACGCCTCAGGAATATCAGTCACTATTGGCTCCGCCGGAAGCTGTGAGCCCACTTGCTGTGTCGGAACAGGAGAGTCAGATGCGGGTTTCGACAATGACAATTCTAAGGTGGGAGGTGAAGAACTGTTTGACTCCTGGACAGCAATTGAAACGATCGGCTTGAGCTCGTACAGCTGCAGCGTCGGGGCACCATCGGACGCACGGGAAATGCTTACGATTGCAGGCTCTTGACGCCTTTTAAGACCCTGAAATGATCGAAATTCGAACGAAACATTACACTGCGTACCAGAACTTCATGGAGTACTTTACTCTCGATGACAAGGTCTGAGCTGGAATGCCCCCTGACCGCAGCGTCATCGTGAACCGACACATCGCCTTCTCCATCATCTCCCTGCTTCTCTTCCAAAACACAGCGATGTTCGTGAGAGACATATGGGTAGGTACATTTACAGATTCCCGAAACGCAGCGAGCGGGGGTAGAACAAACGACGAGCTCGGAGCATTTGGAATTGAGCGGGACTTCAAGAGGAGATCCTTTAGAAGAGCGTTGGTTGGCCTACCTGACGCAAAAGCACTAGCCGAGTTCATGTTCTCACAGTACGTGGGAATAGTCGCCACGATGCTAAGCACGAGAACTACTCGGAGCAATTTCATGAATGGAGTAGCCCACTGTGGGAACAGTGATGTCACTGTTACTGCACTTTGGCTTTTATTGGTGACGTTGGGAAACTTGTCTTATTGTTCCTTTTGTGGAGTCAAGATATTTTGCAACCTGGCCGCCTGGGCTCTCTTTGTCTGCGACGGTTTGTTTGTTGCCATTTGTGCGGTCTGTTTACACAAGGTTTCTACGACGTCAAAAATCGCTTCAAACCACTTAGGAACGACGCAGTGTCGGTTTACATGAAAAAATACAGCCATTGTAGACAACAGTCGTTATGTTCGGTTTACTTGAATAATGTTAAGCATAAAATATTTGGTGCTATTTTGTTTAGCTAATTTTGTGTTTTCCTATGGTAAACGATCACGTCTTGTCGTATTGAAAAACAGTCCTATTGAAATTTATATTCAATATCCACTCACTTTCCATGCCAGAACAGGTATCTTATCAACAAAATACATACTCTCGTGAGGATTTCCATTGTTTGGCACGATACCAACCTTGAATATGTCAGTGGCCCCGCATCCTATAAGATGTCTTTTGTCTACGACTATTTATTTATTTCAGGGCAATTCAACATGATCTCGATACACGTTGATCTCTGAAAGTCCGGGAGAAACAAACCCACACTAGCCTATCTCCAGCAAGGAGCCTTTGCCGCTGAGGACATCAGCGCAAGGACGGCTACTGCGCTCTCCAAACAGGTTCCACAAGAGTACCCGTGAATCACATTTTGTCACATGCGCGGGGAAGGCGCAGTTGCCGCTAGAGGCTTTCCTCGTGCTCATCCCTGTCGCTTTCGCCTTATTCCTCTCGGCTGTGGTAATGTCGGAAATGGAGTCGATCGACTACGCTTACAGAAGGTCGGTTTTTTAATATTATTGTTGAAATAAAGAGCTGTGAACTTTTTCGCTGTCTGCAAGTACACTCTGTCTGTTCCTACATTGCTTCTCGATCGCTCTAAATGCGAAACGAATGGGAATTTTGACGAAAACATTCCTAGGTCAATGGAAAAGCTAGTGAAAACAGTGTTTTGTAGTTTAGACTTTTGTCAAGGGATGTCAAATCTTTTGTTGTCCTCAGCGGATAGTCAAATCTAGTTGATAACTGAAAAGGAACATCTGACTGTAAGCCTCTGATGCGGGCGAGAGTGCGAATTCTCCGTTCTGAAGGAGCAACTTTAGACTTCCGTCGTGTGTGGTCCTTTTACAACCATTGACGAGAGTTCCCCAGAGCTTCGTTCCTAATGACCGTAAGCGCGAAGAGACTGCGAACTAATGCAACAACTTTGAATCAATGGTTTATTAAGTGGCGTTGAACAGATGACGGAAATGGTAAAGCACGTACCCGAGAACAGCGTTGCACCCTGTGGCCGCTTAAGTCGCAGAATAAGTGAAGTGGTGAACGCAAGTGCGAACAAAGTGCATTAGGCGATACGCGTTAAATGTGAAGTGGAACTAGCGAGGGGAGACGTACTACAGTGGTTATACATGGATATTATAGGAATATTGTAAGACAATGACAAAGTAGCACCATATTGACAAAAGAAACTTTGAAGTTAAGTTGTTGGGGTTGGGAAAAAGAAGGATCGTCAACCGGCGTTTCAGATCCCCTTCGGCTTGGGAGGTCCTGGGTAGGACATAACACTCATAACGGGCGGAGCAATCAGAGGGGTCTTCATCTTAGCTTCATCGTAGGATTCGCTGAAACCGTCTTCTAAACCAGGCGTGGTAGACTCGGTACTGTGCGAACCTGGGCAGGATTTGTTCAGGTGCTCCAGATACTCCCGGTAGAGGGCGGTGCTGATCTCGCGGGCAACGATAGCTCCGGCATGTCCTTCGATGAATCGCAGAAGGAGACAACCGTCTGCAATGAGATGAAAACATTGTTTTGCACGCCAAGAAATGCTTACCTGGCCGAAGTCCGTACTCGACAAATCTGCGGATGACCTCGGTGTCAAGAGATTCGCTTCCGGTGTGCTTCAACAGAGATTTGGTGGTCCTGACACGGAGTTGGGGGAGTCCGATGGTGACGAGGCAGTAGAGAAAGTTGATAAGCGTGGAGACGGCGACGAATAGGAACCAGAACCAGATGAAGAGGTAGATCTTCTCGTTGAACATGTTGATCATGATGACACACTGCACCGTGTATCGGTGGATGTTGGCCAACCGGCGAACTTTGAAGTCACACATGGTGACACGGGGGAAGATCTTGCTGGCATAAGAGTTCTCGGACACAATGTCACCGTTCCAGAGTTCTTGGAAAGCAGAGAAGCCGTACCACGTGCCCATTTGGTAGTTTTCGCTGGAGAGGAAGTTGTTGAGGATGGTGAATTGGGCGAAGATGTTGACGACGTAAAGGAACTTGACAAAGAGGTAGAGAATGGTAACATAGGAGCCGAGTCCCCTGCCAAAGCGGAAAACGAACACCCGATGATGAGAGCGGCGCTTCTCTGTCAGCTCGAGACATTCGCTGACGTAAGTGGCCAGTCTCTTCGTCTCAGTGGATCGGTCGCCGCTTCGCATGGTGCGCAGACTTCGCGAATCGTTCACGGCAGTGCTGAGATCAATTCCTAAACAGATGTATTGCATCAGCAGCACACTAGATTATTACTCACCGCTCTGCTGGTGAAGGGTCTTCCAGATCCAGTTGGGGATGTAGAACATGATGGCCTGTAGGGCGAGAACGATTGGTACCCATTGGTAGTAGTTAACTTCGGCTTCCACTCGGTCGTCCAGACTCTCCGGGATCTGATCTTCGAACGGGATGAAGTACGTATTCTTGATGAAACAGTAGTCCTCGGCATACTGTTCCCAGCCTCCTTTGAACTCCATCGGCATCCAACACTGGATGGGAGAGCCCACGTATTGCTTCGCAGAGACCATGAGGGCGAAGAAAGTCAGCAGGGTAGACGTGATGAAGTAGTTGAGCCGGTCCACGGGATCGTCGAACGTCTGCGGCTTGAACCATTTGGAGATGGCATCGTCGAGGAAGGGGATGCCGAGCATCGCGGATGCTCAAAGAGAGAATGAATTAGAGGTAGGCCAGGGGCGAGAGTACAGTTATCGCGCACGGACGGCTGTTTCGCGAACGGTGGAAGCGGGAAAATCTGCGCGGATCGGGGAGGGCCCTGCTGTGGGACAGCGATGGCGCAGTCTCATGTACATCTGGACTATTGATGACCGTCGATCGCGCGAGAGCGGTGAGCCTCAACGGTCAGTGGCGCTGAGCCGAGAAACGACGGGCAGACCCGCACGCATTGTATGCAGAACGCGTTGCCTGCCGGGTTGGCCTATGTCTAGGGTTAGGGGTCACACACGTACACAGACTACCATACCCACAACACAACAGCGCAGCAGCGGCGGCGGGAAGCCTTCACGCCCTCGCAGTGCCCTTTGCGGCGAGAAAGTGTAAGAGCGCCCAAAACCTATGGCAGGACATTATGGAAGCATCACTTCTGCTTATCCGCATTTTTTACGAGTAACGCCGCTACGGTGAGGCTGCCGATCGGTGACCGTTCTCCCGGCCGCCGGCCGCCTGTAGACCGCGGGCCCAGACGCTTTCAACTTGGCGCGCACGGCCCCTAACCAATATTATAGAAGAACTAATCGATTGGAACTGTCGTTTTCGTTAGCATAACCTCGACACAGCAGAGGAAGCGCGCGGTGCGGCCACACATTAAAGGCGCCACGTTTGGCAATAGCACACGGATAAACAGTAAACGACCGTATTCCGTGACCTGCATGACTAATGCGCGCATGAGGATCAGTGTTTCCTTTTGCCAATCAGTGGATGAGAATAACAATGGAGGCCGCAAACGCGCATCTTCTGAATCAGCAATGGACGGCAAAGGGGAGAACAGTGCTGCTGATGAATAGGAAGGCCACGACTCGGAGTCATAGAACTATCGCCACGGATCACACCTTCTCCCATCGCCGCCTACGTCTCCGGACGGTCCGGATGTCTGGTCGCATATCAGAAGAGATCTCGGTCGGAAGCGCACTTTGCCTGGCAAAATAGAAGTAAGGGTCGCTACATCATGAAAGCTATTGCCGTTCGCACGGTTAATCATCGCGCTCGGTGCAGAGGAAGCTCTAAATGCAGCCACAATATATTGTTAAGTGCATTTTACAATAGATGGTCAACGAATGACCGTTGAATAGTCTCCGAATCGTTGCTTTTGAGCTGCGAAGCAACGAAGAGCTGCGTAGAATGACGCAAATATTCAAATCGACGTATCAGTCGCAGAGGAGACGCAGCTGTGAGAAGAAAAGGAGAACAGTATTTTCCAAATTTCATGCCGACTTATGTCTGAATACGAAATTAAATTAAAGAAATATTTAACGAAATTCGAACACAAAATCGCAGAAGTTTACCTGGTCTACTAGCAGCACAGATATCATTAGTAAATTAGATGAGGGAACCGTCATTACGGTCGTTCAAAGGATACCGCAGCTTTGATCGCGCAATGATTGAGTTTAATGCAAACAAATAGTGAGACAGCGATCGGTCGTCGGCAGGCCCTTCAGTTACAAATGGAATCTACCGTAATCTACTGTTTAAACGAGGGGGGTAGTGAGCGATCTGTTGTCTTTGTCTTATCTTTATCTATTTAGAGAACAGATCTAGTCTGCCGAGGTACGAAGTGGATCAGTTCGAAAAGCGTGGAAAGGTTATTAGATGAGCTCGGTGATGTTGATTTAACAGATTTAACACCTTACCTCTTCCAGTGGCGAACTGTTTACACAGACAGCCTCAACGCGTTTGCAAATCAACGCTGATTTGAGGCGGGAGAGACATATCACAATCACTGACTCAGAGCACACGTCGACAAATGGTCTAATTTTTTGCTTTTCCGCAAGTGGCCGAAGAACGCGATAAAATCAGTGCTTTCTGTGGACACAAAATTGAAAGATTGAAGGTGGAAAGCATTGCCCCCTCCCAAGTTTGCACTATCTTCTTGATAAATGACTAATAACCATGCGAATCAAATTGCGGACGCCTTCTATCGACAAACAGATACTGTAGCTTTTTCGGACAGTTCTTGCTTCAGCGGTGTTCCTCTTTCAGTGTTGAAGACGATACAACAGATGACGGGGATCAACAATACGGTCGCTCAGGTGCTATTAATGTCAGCCACCATTCGGAAGTGGAGAAACGGCGTCGCGACCGAATGAACAGTCTCCTCAATCAGCTGGCCTTGTTGGTTCCTAGCGCCGCGAACAAGAAGTACGACAAACTTACAGTACTTCGATTGACCTTGCAGTATATCAACACGTTGCGTAAGTCGAATCCGTCCACTGGTGATCGCGGTGATCACTGAAGCAATTCAGAGAACTCATCGCTAAATGATCTCACTCTCTTCGGTTCTTCTTCATCGATGACTTATAAAGACTTACGGGCAATTCTGCACAAGGTAATGAATGTCGTCAGATAGCTTAACAAGTGTCGCATACTCAAGTCTGGAGAGCATGTCCTGCTGATGGCGTCAACGCAAACGGCTGAAGTTATGTATGTCGGTGAGAACATTTCGGAAATGTTGTCGATGTCCGCCGAGTATCTTTGTAATCGCTCGTGGATCGACATCCTGCACCCAGACGACATAAAGCCGTTCTTGAAATTTATCTGCTTTGAAGGGGACCTGGCTGCGACCGAGGTGGACAGCGCCGAGCAGGTCTCTTTTAAAAATCCAAAGGCAGCGAATGGAGTCGAGCAGATTCCCCCTTCGCAGCGAAAATCCGTAGTGGTCAGGATAGTGAACAATCCTATTGAAAGCGAAAGTCGCCCAGACATGAACGATTACGTGACCATTGAGTGTCACATGGCAATGAGAAATCCCCAGATGAAGGTCTCACTGATCATCGCCAGGCCGGTGCGAGTCAACGCAGGTATTAATTTGTGAATAAGATCATGGAAAAGGTCACCAGAACACACTTGACACTGAAAGCCTTGGCCTACCTCACAACTAGGTGAGAGGTTTGCGGTGCTCACAAACAATTCCAGTTACATTCAGATAATCTTTAAAAATAAATGAATAATTGCTTTGGATAATATCGGCGATTTCAGTCCAGTCCTACCCTTTCACAATTGCCATCAATAACATATCCCGCATTCAGCGAGTAGACAATATGTATGTCGACAACTTTATGACCGGCAGTATGTTTAAATTTAGAATAAGTCATGTCATCGACAGAGTAGCTCACGATCTAATAGGAACAAGCTATTACGACTTGATTTACGATGGAGATCTTCTAACAGTCTCTCAACTACAGAAGTCCAGTAAGTGCGATCGGTACGGTGCTTTAATGGTTATGTCATTCTTCAGTACAGGCAAGCTCCACTCAGAAGATTGCAACGTATAGAATACGGTCATCAACAGGAACATTTGTCACAACAACAGCTGTGTGGAAGGCTGTTAGTAATCCTTTCACAAATCGTGTACAGTTCATAACAATTAAACACTTTCCCAGGTAAACAGCACCAACTCCACTTGATTTATGCACACCACATTTAGGATGATATCATTAAAAAACGAGCAGGACATTCGTCAGAGTACACTGAAGCAAATGTTGCACAATCATAACGAAACAAGTAAAGGCAACCTATAAGTTTCTACAGAACCTATGATGATTTTTTAGATAACGAAGGAATACTCGGTGTCGGACGGTACGGATATCTCTAACGCTTGCAATTATTTCTTCTTGTCGTTTGCATACTGAGTGATCAACTGGAATACTTCACATTCCTGCAGCTTCTTGGGAGCCGGCTTCTTTCCTGAACAAAAACATTGGAATGCACAAAAATATACTGTATACGTACCTGAGACATAGTAGAAAAGATCCCATTCCATATGTTCACCGTTGATGATAGCATCGTACCTATCGAGCTGTTCCTGACTGAGCGTGTTAAGATGTTGCTCTGCAAAACCCCTGAAAGAACACAAAACAATGATAAACCCAAATGAACTTTGTAGAACTGACCCTATCAGAATGTCATTTTCCAGAATACCTCGCTTCTTACTCTGATAAAGGAGACGAGCCCGTTGCTTCTCAATTCCTTCCTTCTTCATTTCAACGTTAAAGGTGCAAAAAGAACGTCGAACATGACTTCTCGGTATAAGAGTATAAACTCGGCCCGCTAGCTTGGTGAACATAACCTAAATATGTGACTAACGCTGCTCACGAGCTCATCAAATATGTACTTCATCGGATTCACAACAACAAATAGCAACAACAGCCATCGAAAATATCTTTATGTATGGGCAGTTTCGATATGTTTTTTTGATATCTCTTATATACACAACACAAAATGTAGCAAGGAACACCCGTTTCACTAACGTCCCCCACATATAGGTACATAAACGCAGAATAATGTGGAACCAACGGAGAACGCGACGAGAACAAAGATGATGCAAAAGATGAGCAATATGATTTTCTTCTGCAACAATAGCATTATATTACCAGAATCCACATACTTCGAGTATTACCTTACGACTTCCACGATGAGCAGCAAGTGCCTTCCGGACGTTAACGCTTGCTTTATTTGCGAAATCAGCAGCTGTGCCAACGTTTAATTCGATGTTGTCAATTATCTGGCCCTAATAATTAGGATTTAACCTAAGCACAGTTGAAAAAACCCCTTACTTGGCTTTCGACGAGCATCGCCATGTCTAGGAAGATCTCATGTAACTCCCGAATACTATTTTCAAGGCGGAGAATGTCTTCGTGTCTCGATTTAGCTTCTTCGTACAACATTTGTTTATCATGTTCAGCAAGTAGCATCTAAATAAGAAACGTGCTCTAAAACCAGAACTTCTATGCTTACGCCTTTGGTGTCGAAGATTCTTCCTGTTTCGATAGCCTTCTCAATATCCTCTTCCGGCATTTCCTGTCCAGCTGAATGAACTCATCATTGCATTAACGAAGAGAAAACATTAACTTACATACTAGTAGAAACTTCCCGATAGTATGTTTGCATTTTTCTCTGTACCTCACTTGTTCCTCATTAAAATCCGACAGAACTCCCAATAACCTCTTACTGATATTGAGAATCTAAAGCATCACATAGGGTAAGCAATACAAACCACATGCTGCATATAAACCTGGTTTTGTTTAATTCTATCTGATGATGAGGACGCATCCACTGTCTGAATGCTGCTTTTCATTTCTAAAAAATGAGGAGACATCCCCAAAAAGCCGTGTACCTTGTAATCGTCCTCGATTCTTCTTGGAAAGGGCTTTAAACTTGTCAACATCGTGATTTAATTTTTCCGTGTATTCTGAAATGATGAAGATGTTCCTATTTTACACTGCACTGCGAGTATACGTGGGTGAACGCCTGGTTCAATAAGAATTTTCGAATGGATCGACTTCATCGACGTTAAACAATTAGCCATTTCATCTAGATCTAACGTGATGGCGTCGACATCGGAGAAGAACTGAAACAAGAATGCGTTAGACTGTAGGTCGATGCGTTGCATTTAAGAAGCAACTCAAGGCACAACGTTTAAGGACAAGACGACATCATACACAACATTTAAAAACTCGCCCATCAGGTCCAACATGTATAGGAAACTATTGGCTGACTAAAAGACGTAAAACGCGTTATCGCTTAAAGCAATAAATTCAGAATAAGTTCTAGTGGGAATCATACTCACCTGCCCCAAGTCCTGGGAATCATGTTCACTTTCGAGCAAACGCTGCTCCTCAGCAATAAAAATATCGTTTTTCAGCTGCGCAGCAAGACCATTCAGCGATTTTTCAGAACTTCCAGTGCTTAATCCTCGCTGTAATTCACGCTGAAATCAATGTGGCGGCTCCAATGTTACCTGGAACTCTAACAACCGATCATTAACCATTGTCGGCAGTCTTCCGCAGGAGCCAAGCCAAAGTTATCCGCAAAAGATCACTGAAACATGTAATACTTCAAAACGCCGTTACAAGAGATGTATCTATCGTATCAAGACAAGTATCACCGAATACTTTCAACGAGAACTTTCACCGTTTCCTATTGTGATAACACGCGGAGTCCGTTTATCGACCGTCCGCGCGATGATGTTGCGGATTTATTTTCGATGCCCTGCGACTGCGACGAGCCTTTGCCCACGCGCCGTCTTGCACGTTCACTTTCATCCCCTCCCCTCGCATTGTCAGACTGGTGGCTCACCTCAAGCTACAAACTGTTAGTAAACCCCATACCGTGCTATTTTCGTTGCGGAATTCTCTTGGCTGGAACAGTGATGGTTGGCCGAGAATCACGCGCGTGCTTCTACTGCATGCGAGCAACAGTGCTTATTTGTTGTGGAATTGTTGTGGAGATGTTGTGGAATTTCGGCAACATAGACGTGGGTAAATGTGCGGCTAGATAGGACGAATTGCGCGGTTAACTATGCGCATGCCGATGTCGTGTTAATCAGTTAAATTTTTTTATTTACTTCACTTCCATAATGTGCGTCTTTTATAGGTAACCATCACAGTTGCGAAGATCAGGATTATGTTTCGGTTAGCATCCAGGAAAACATTTCAACGATATGGCTTGACGACTGCGCGCCATCAGTCGACAACTCCGCCTTCGAGAGGCTTCGGTTTGGGAAAAAAGTTGTTTCTGACGACCACCCTTCTCGGAGGAGCGGCCGGTGGAGCTATCGGATACGCGTACGTCGATCCCGAGTTCCGCAACAAAATCGAAGAAAACGTACCCCAATCGAAGGAGCTTTTCCAGACATTGCTGGGCCCACCAAGGTGAGGAGCGGCGCCCCGTTTTCTTTCATTTGATTTTCATGCTTAAGATCTGGATTGACCCCAAAAGCACCGGGGATTGCTTCTCTGACATCTTTGAGGAAAGCTCCTATTGAGCACAAGGAGCATGCACCAGAGCCTACTCCTGCCCCTGCTACATCTGCCATTTCTATCCCGAAAAAGCCTGTTGAAGTCGTACCTGTTGACGTAAAGAAGCCTGTGATCCCGTCCGGTGTTCCTGAAGTTGCAGTGAATGCCGAAGTTGCAAATAAGCGTATGCATCTTATCAAGAATCTGACTAAAACTTGTTTCTAGGCTTGGAAGATCGTATCAAAGCTGCTATTCAGAGCGCGGAAGCCAAAGTGAAGGTGGCCACTGATGCAAAGCTGAAAACGATCCAGGCTATTGACGAGCACGCCAAAGCTCTGAAGAAGGCCGTTGATGATGGACCGAAAGCGCAATGGGAAAGCGTGAGCGCGGCACTTGGGACTGTAGACAAGCATGCTTCCTGTGATGCCAAGGAGGAAATTGATTCCCGTAATTACCTTGATAACCTCAGCAAAGTATGTTTGGCATTCCTATCCTGTTTTTAACATTTTTTAGATCGTTAACGATGGCAAGAGTAACACCAGTACAGCTTCTAATCCTCTTCTTGTGAACGCCACTGAAACCGTCAACAAGTTGTCGTCGCAACTTGATGAGCTCAACATGCTCGTGGAGAAGTCACGCTCTGAAAGCCGCGTTTTTAACAAATATAAGGATTTGATCGATCAAAGCAGACGTCAGTTCAGCAGCGAGTTGAAGGCTATTCTTCCCAACATTGATATTAATGCTAAGAATGCGAAGCTCTCCGAGGATGACTTGAACGCATTGATTGCTCATGCCCATTTGCGGGTTGACCAATTACGGCGTCAGCTGGCCGAACAACAGGTAATGTGAGAATACTGTATTTCTGTCAACCATATCCTTTAAGCTTTTCGAAGAGCAACATATAGCCAAGGCTATCGAAGATCAGCGCCTCTCTGATGAAAGAATTGCTGCTAATCAACTGACTCTCGAAGTTGATCGTGTCAAGAAACAGGGCGATGTCGAAGTTGAGAAGCAGGTTGGTGCTTTTCTCAGTTATTGTGTGGACACCTGTATTTAGTTGCTTGTAAACCGTAGAAAGTGGGAAACTGAACTTGAAGATAGACTTCGATTGGCTGCAGCGGCTCATTCGGAACACATCGAGCAGGTCGTTCGCACCCAAAAGCAGTTGCACGATATTGAGAATGCCCAAGCAGTTGAGGTAACATTTACGACTTTTATTTCGGTTTATCGTTAATGTATTTTCTAGGAAGCTGTTAACAAGGAGAGAAAGCTTCACCAAAATCAAGTTGAATTGGCGCTGTCAAAGCTGGGCGGAATTGAAACTGCCTTGAACAGTCGAGTTGCTCTGGTAAACTGTCAGGACATTTAAGTTGTATACAATACTTTGCATTTCAGGATGCTGAAAATAGGAAATCAAAACAGTACTGGATTGCTTGCCAAAATCTCATTGAATCGATTGTGTACGGCAAAAAGGCAGGTGACGACATTGATGCTCGGCGTAAGCCCTTAGCTAAGGAGGTAGATATTGTTTGTTTTTCTGTGTGACATTATCTCCATAGGCTGAAGTCATCCGTGAGGCCTTTGGACAGGACGCCTTTGTCGATCAGCTTCTTCATACTTTCCCAGAGCAGAGCTTAACCACGGGTGTGTACACTGAGCAAGATCTAAAGAATCGCTTCAATACGGTATGATGACATTTGCAAGGTACACCAGTAAATAATTTGTCTTATAGATCTACAAGCTCTCTCATCGCACTGCAATGATTGATGAAAACGGAGGTGGCATCCTGAAGTATTTCTCTTCATATGTTCAATCTCTCCTAACGCTCGAGCTGCCTCGACGCTTCACGGAAGGCGATAAGTTTGACACCAATGTTCTGGACACATACGAAATTCTTGCGCGAGCTCGATATTTCGTGCAGAAGAACGATTTACTCTCGGCAGCTAAGATGATGCAGCTGTTGAACGGAGAGCCGAGTCGAATTGCGAAGGACTGGATCAAGGATGTTCGCACTCACTTAGAAACCCGTGTTGTGGCTGAACTTCTCCTTGCTCACGCTGCCGTTACTAGCATCCGATCAACTTATTAAGAAAGAATCAAGCTTTTACCCCGTGTACGTGAAATCGAGTAAAATCAGCTAATACACGTCGTAATTTTTTCCTACCCTGGTGTAGATCTATTGCCCGTATATTGTATAGGTTAGGTTCTTTTTTGCCAAGAGGAAATAAATTTATGTCCTATTAGGCACATCTGAAGACCAATGACAAGGACTTTGTATGAGGTGCTTGATTAATTTATTGATTGGCGTGAGGAAGGCACTTGATGATTTAGGTATCAACCGTTATCAAAACCGCATGAAACTTAGGAGTCAGGTCAAACTCCGAACTTCTGAGTATCGATGTTATTGATGCTCGTTGGAAAGGCGATAATGAGATGCCAAGATCGGCTTCTGTGTCAGTCAGGACTCCGACGTCTATGTATGCATATCTATGGACCGGTTAGCCAGTCGTTTGCACGCTTATAACAAAGCGACTTCAGAAGCGGTGACGGTCAGTGATCATCAGCGACGAGTCCTCTGGCTTCTCGCCAAGGAAGTCGTCTTCGCGCAGAGGATCTTCTTAAAGGCCCTTCGGAATTCGAGATTTAGAATACCGTAGAGGAAGGGATTTAGCGACGAATTAATGTATCCCAACCACGTGAATGCTTGTGCCACCTATAAGTGGATGTAAGTGTCAACATAGAATTATCGATGGCACCTTTGGGTGAATGCTGCATGATTCACAGAAGGGGAGAATAACGTAGGCGCAGAAGAAGGGGAGCCAACAAAAGGAAAACACGAAAATTATGACAGCAATTGTCTTCGCTGCTCTTTTTTCTTTTGCAACGCTAATTTTCTCGCGTTTCCTCAACACGGTTCGCGTGATCTGGAACGGCGATGGTTCCCTTGGATACTACTCGATACTGTACCTGTTCAGCGGTTTCTTTTGGCGGTTCCTTTGATGATCGATTTCCTGATGTTGTTTTTGACGAGTCCTGCGAAAATTGCCTTACAAGAGCGTGTTCATTTTTCTGAAGCCCTCGCCGTGCTGTACATCTGATACCAGGTGCTATTTACCTGAGCGTTCTCATCGTTGTTGTTGAGGAAAGGTTCGTCCTCCCGTTCATTGGACTTTCTTTTTTGAGTGTCGCGCCGTTCAGGCGGCAAATCGTTGATTCTCAGTAAGGCACTTCTTCCTGAAGAGGAGCTTGATTCGTGTTGGCACATGCAGATTTGTATTTACCTCGGTTTGTCCGAATCCGTTGTCTGGCAGACAGAAATATCTTTACGTACACTATAATCATCACCGCCAACGGGACGAAAAAGGACCCTGACGCCGAGAACACCACAAATGCCTTCTCAGTTGTCAATTCGCAGTGTTGCATTAGCTTCTGTGAAGACCAATCGTTCCAGCCGATCAGCGGAGGGACAGAAATCACGCCACTTGTGACCCAGACCTAAGAGATGCACTTCCTTGTTCATCATTCTTTCCAGTTCACTTAGCGAGGACTGTAGCCTTTGACTGACAAACAACTACATTTTCAGACGAAAGCAAAAACGGGCATATCTATTGCCGCAAAGAATAGCTGCATACGTTTCCTTTGCCCTTGCCCACTTTGGGTGTTTCCAACCAGCACAAATAGGCTTTCTATACTCGTGAGTTTGCCCTAAACTTTTGAATGAGGATTGTACGCAAGCCTTCTTTGGCTTCTTTTCTGTTCTTCCAGACGAATGGAAAACGAGATGGACTTACGAGTACAATTATGCACAGCACGAACTTCAGCGTTCGTCTTTGCGCATAGTTTATTGGATCGTGGATGGCCCAGTAACGATCAATTGCGATGGCACAGAGATTGAGTATTGACGACGTGCAAAGAAGAATGTCCATTGTTGTAAACAACTGGCATACGGTAACGCCGAAGAGCCATCGGCCATCTAAAACATCCTACTTAGTCTTGCTTCAATCGTCCTCGAGTGAGGGCACTTTTGTCTCCTTGTGAGTTTTTCGTCGGTCGCATCGATTATGCAAATTGAAAAGGCTTTCCTTATGTGATTTACACCCAGAGGACAATTTCCAAACGTCGCACTGATCAAATGTACGACCGGGAGTCAAGGTTGCTAATCATTCATGTGCGTTACTCATTTTGTTCTTTTTTAACACTTGCGGCAGGCCCATTAAAGTGTTCGATATTCGCAAGCAGCTATAGTGGGCGGCAATGCATATCAATGAAGCGAGAGGACACCTGATGAGATGCCACTTGGGAGAAGTGTAAATTTCAGAAGTGACGTCCTGTGCGGAAGGTTTAAGGGTAATTGCGGTCATTGGTCATGAATTTCACGAATGCTCCCAGATATGAATTAATTGCTTCGAAATATTAACCCCGCTTTCCCCTTAGGCAGAGCCTAACAGCAGCATTTGGTCCCTTCTTGATCTCACGAAAATCACGCCCTAAATAGAACCACTCTGTCGATGAAGCTTATAAGTTTCGTTTCGCAGAAGCGAATAATGTAATTAGTTGGAAAAGTTCTCCCACGTCACTGTTAGGTTTATCAGTGAATGCGGCACGCTTCATCGCAATTCGTCAAAAGCGGGCGGAATACGTGTTTCGTGCGCCGGAACAAAAGGACTGCCACATTCTTTTGAGAAGTTCACGGTAGCATATATAAGAGAATGCCTTAGTAAGTTTTGTTTTCTTTTCGATTCTAATCATGACAGACAACGTGTCTCAAGCCCGTCACTTTCCCCTAAATGGGATGAGAGACGGAAAGCAACGAACGGCCCACGTCGCTCAACGACTTTCGGGTAAACTATACTCCGAGGCAGAGGGGATATACCTGCAAGGAATTTGACGACATGTAGTGGCATAACAAATACAGCGACCGCCAGGTCGGAAGCGGCCAGGGAGACGAGAAAATAATTTTGAACTTTTTTGAGGGGACGATAGTTAAAGACTGCCAGCACGACCATGGAGTTTCCGATTACCGTCATGATGATGATGACCTGGAAGCAGGAAAGGCTTAACGTCACGGAAAGGAGGAACTGACCAGATATGTAATTGTTCCCAGAACAATTTCTACAAGTGGGATAACGGAGCGTCCACTTGAAGGCGCAGGACTCGAGGAAGGCAATTCGAGGGCAACCAAATGTTCGTGCAGCGAGGCAATTTTGCCAAGAACCATCTCATCTGAACTGTTTGTTTCCATTACTAGGAGCGTGGGCTGCCGGTGGACAGATTCTGGCTGAAGTCCTTGCGTCGGTAAAATTGAAACAGGAAATATGCTCAGCTGCTGGAATAAGTACTGCGTATTCGGACGCTATGCCGCAATTAGCTTTGTTATAGATTGTAGGACAAATAGCAGAGCAACAAACTCAGCTGGAGATGGGCGTGAACGAACCGCTTGGATACTAAGTGACTTAGACGACAAGCAGAGGCGAGCTTCCACCATCTATTGTCAGCAGTTGGAGCGGGTCATGAGATAATGACGACAATCACAACTATGCATGTAGCTGACGAAGTGGCAGAGAGGGCCGATGTTTTAAGACCGAATCGGGAAGAGCGGCTTTGCTGATGGCAGAACAACAATATGGCTTCATTAAAATTTCAAACAGACAAATTACGTAATGAAAGGGCGGAGGACACAAAGATTGGTGGCTAGATGCTTAGAGTACACTATTTGTTCACTTGCATATGAATGAGGCCGCCGGGCTGGAGGCGGATCGGAGCGTGCTCAAGCTCGAAGGTTGGCCGTGGCATTCGCACATATATCGAGAATCAGAAGTGAGTCTCCGCCACTGCCAACGTAGCGAAAGCGGTAATGGAGGCGTCCAGGATTTAATTGCCGAACGTGGGAACTACTGCCCCTTAGCAAGACGAATAACACACGAGAGCCGCGTAACCGTAGCACATGATGATGCCATCAACGAAGGTTACTCATCTTAGTAAATAATTAATCGTCGTGGTGCCGAAACGATTTACCAAAAGCTCGTGGGAAAGCGTCCCAATCTGGCGGAAAACAACAAAACAACCCGGCGAAGAGGAATTCGGCACATTAGACGATTTTCTCACGTGGAATGTGGAAGAGGATGGAGGCCCTCTTTAGGAAGTGGAAAAGCGTAGTAAGGCATTGGCAGTTCCTGCTGTCTGCAGCAGAATGACAAAACCGACAATCCGCACCTTTCGAATTTCATCGAACGGAAGCGATAAAGCATTCATCATGTCGCGAGCGCCTCGCGCCTCACAGCTCCTAATGGGTGCAAATGTGGTGCTATTGCGGAGTGAACTTGTTGTCATAATTGACCACTGTTAAGGCATTATCGCCTACAAGAGGCTCTACAACTTGGGGAAGACCTGTAGAGACGTGAAAATTATTTCGGAGAACAATCAAATTATGACTTTGAAAGGAAAAGCCAATTACTCCACTTAAAACTAATTTCATTACACGAAAAAACATTCGACGCCGACCATTTTTGCGATTTAGGGAACATCGTGAGAGCACACATGGCATAGTTAGCATAAAAACACGATTCCTTCATGAAGCGCTTCCGGCATTTAGGACTCACACACGCAGAAGTCAGGGTGTGACAAAGTGCGTCGTCGAAAAGTTAAAATGGGTACTTTCCGAACTCGGAGGAAATATGAGAAAGTTTGCGGACGGCCGAACAAGGTTTACACAGGGAAGTGAGTTACGAAAGTTGGCACGCGAGTGCAAAAATTCCAAATTTAGTGAATTGAGAACAATTTGTGTGATGTTAAAGGACAAAAGCGCCGTGTTTTCGATGCCGACGTCCGCCAAATGCAATTATTATAATCGCTGAATAAACGTTGTCTATCGTCAGTTTGTTAGCACTTTGAAGGACTACAGTATACAAGTCATCGCCGCCCTACTCGGTGAGAATTCGCGCGTCTACAAGAGGATCCTGTCGAACAAGGCTGGGCTGAATGGAAGACACTTCGAGAAATCCGGAAGTATGGCGTCACGGAGACGACATTTATGAGCCGCAATGTAATTAGTCATACCTTTATGTGTTGTCACTGTGTTGCCACTGAGTAGGGGCTCGGGCGAATGGTAGCCAGCCGGAAAGATGCGCTGATATCTAATATTCTGTAATATTCACTAATGCCTCCTTCGGTCAGAAAGCTTTTTGCGCGCTCTTAGGTGCGGTCTATTTGGCGTTCCTCACATGTGGACAATTCTAAGAACGTGAATGTGTACATCTGGCAGGATCTCCACCGAACAGAACACCAGGAAGCATTATTATCTTGAACAAGACACAATGAACAGAAAACAATGTTGTTGTTGCGTTCCGACAACCTTCTGAAAAGAAGGCGCGCAAAACCAATTTTTTAGGCTGGGTTCTAAAGAAAATGCGCCTTTAATTACTCGCCCGTTTCCTGTGTCCATTGGTCTTCGTCCGAGCCATTGTCTTCAAAATAATGACGACGTACGGCAAGGAGCACATAAAACTTAACTGTGTCAGAACTTTAGTCCTCCAAGTGTTGACGGAAACGAGGTAAGGATGGAAAACACTGAAGTGACGAATACGATAAGGTATATGGGACTACGTCGTAGTTTTTTGTTTTTAATGTCGACTACTCTCCTTAGTAAAGCATGTCCTTTGGCAAGTTCGTCGAAAGTTCTTCTGTTGGACTTTTCAACGGAGTCCCACAACACGAGTCTTTGCATATTTCATGTTCTTGCACGCTTCGATTTAAACAGAAGAAGCTCCGTGCACAAGATAGTGACTGGTCTACGTATTGTGTCCGTGGCGCAGTCCCCATTTTGTTTGCCAGCCTTTCCGGAAATGGAGCTGTTTTCAAAGTACGTGTATCAGTCAGGGAATTCTCCGGTTCCCTGATGTTGTATGTTAAAAGAATAACGGGACTCCGGGTTCCCAACTTGGGCAATCTTTGATTTCTTGCTTTACATGATTGATGTGTGGCGCTGCCGCCGTTTAGTCACAGCCCCGCAGCAAACTTAATTTTGGTGTGCCGTTCTCTGGGATAGCCACCCATGTGAAATCGGCGGGTTATCTGATTGAAGTCTCGCGGTCCTCGGGGCCAGTGTTGCAGGCCGGAAACCACGCCCTTGGACCTTCGCTGATCAATCGGCATTCTTTTGTCCAACAAAGGGAAATGTCTCAGGACGTGGCTGCCCATGCTACCTCTCCCGAACACGAGTGTGTCGACCTTCTGCTGCCCGAACGTCGTAACAACAACATAGCCCTGTCTTCCACCCAGCTGGAAATGCCTGGTACGGTAAGTGATTTTTATGCCTGTTGAACGGGACACATGACGTCATCGGTGATCTTAACATCGTTTTGGCTCTATTATTGTTTAAGGAGAAAAACAATGCCTTATTTTGTTACCCATTTTGAATTGGACCAGCCGCAATCAGGTACAAACGCTTTGTATTATAGCGAAAACGAATCTATGGAACTCAATTTTGGACGTTCGTTAAGGAAAGGAGACTTTTTCCAACGAGATCCAAATTATCCGTCCACATTCTTTGGTTTTCTCTCTCTACGCTGCACATTAGTTGTTGCGGAGATTTAAGCTACAATTAACAGCTTTGCGAACGGCGTTCCAATGGATTAAAAGGGGCGCAGGCGCCTATCAATTGCGAACTCAATTTTGTTTCATGCACTTTAGGGCGGATTGGCCCTTGTGGGAGCAGCTGGAGACCCATTAAAACTTGGATTGACATGAACACTGCCAACGAAGACCGACTTTTTATCGCGACTGCTTTTGCTTTTAGCGTTTTTACTTAAGCATAAAAAGGAGAATAAAGCCAATTTTTGCACTCTGAGAGCAAGTGAGCTGTTTCAGGTTCAAACGGCCGATAAACCCGTCGTCCTCATGCTCGCTCCAGCTCAGATAACGAACGAGGGCGTCGAGGATGCTCGCCGAAGGATTCAAGAACTACACGCCAAGTGAAGAAATGTGATAATTGACGCCATTGCCCACACACCGAGTAGCATCTAGAAACATGCCCGAGTGCACACTGACCTTCGCCCTAAAGCCTGCTATAGAAGTTGTGTTGTCCTTAATAAAATTGATTCTCTGGTTGACATTGTGGCTAATCTTTTCCCACGACATGCAGGGTCAAAATCCAACCGAAGGTTCACTGCGTTGTCCTTATCAGCTGCAGGGCTCTCATCGTTCGCTGTGTTGTGTACGTTGGAGTTTTGCAGTTTCGACTGATACCGGACGGAGCGGCCCTCTAGTGCTCCCCTTCTTCAGCCCCCCTTTGTTGCCTTCTGGAACCGGATAGCGTGACTTCTCATCTGCGGATGGGGTCAACGCTTCGCTTGGAATAATCAACCAACGTGTTTCTCGGTTATCAGGCACATTATCCTGACACTTTGCCCTCGGTCGTCGTCCCCGGCGCTATCAGCTAGCCATTTCTGTGCACTACGTCGTCGTCCGGTGCAAAGGTGACTCTAATGGCGTGATTTCATTCACCAGCAAGTCATTTATGTTGAGCGGCTAAAAAGTAAAGCTCCGCCCGTACGATCAAATACCGCTTATCACTGGGACATCATTGTCGATTGTCTGTCATTTCCGTACACATTTGCAGGTGACCTTGTTAGCGTGTGATACCACTTTAGCTACTTCCGTTAATAATGGACCGAATCCTTGTTGCGATTATTGTTCACTCGTGCGTGTTGTTTCCCAAACGACGTCTTCTGCTTCAGGGTGATACACAGAGGAATGGAGTCTCGGCGGAGAGTGGCAGACACCTTCACGGGAAGAAGCATTTTCGTGACTGGCTTCACGGGCTTCTTGGGCAAAGTCCTTGTCGAGAAGCTGTTGTGGTCTTTTCCTGACATCAAGAATGTCTTCGTGCTGGTTCGTGATCGGCGAGGAGTCGCTCCGAAAGAGAGAGTACAGAAACTGTTGGAGGTAGGCCCGGAATTGACTTCTTCATGGTTACCGTACTGTCATTGTAGAGCCCGATCTACAACCGTCTGCGTCTTCGCGATTCGACCATCTTCCAGAAGATCGTCCCCTTGAGTGGAAATCTGATGGAGGAGGAACTTGGGTTGAACGAGCTAGACATGCGTCGTCTCTGTGACGAGGTGTCCATCGTGTTCCACTGTGCTGCTACCGTGAAGTTCGACGAGGTCCTTCGCGTGTCTGTGGAGATGAACGTCCTGGGAACCCAGCGCCTAATCGCGCTGTGCCATAAAATGGGAAATCTCATCGTAAGCTTGATTGGTGCTTGTCCGCAAGCCACATGTGTGTTCAGGCTGTGGTTCATGCCAGCACAGCGTATGCCAATTGCGACAAGCCAGAGACGGAAGAGTCGGTCTATCCTCCGCCGGTTCACCCGGGAAAACTGATAGACTCATTTGAGTGGATGAACGATGGGATGATCAACACACTGACACCGATGCTGCTTGACAAACGACCAAACACGTTGAGTTTCTTTATTCCTAATGTTTTCCCCTCTCTGCTAAGCTGTGGTTGAAGAAGAACAAACATTTGAAAGCCATGCGTGCAATTGCCTCCTTTCTAGGTATACGTTTACAAAGGCGCTCGCCGAAATGCAGCTCGTTGAGGACGCTCGACAGCTTCCGGTCATTATCGTCCGTCCCTCAATTATCGGCGCGATGTGGAAAGATCCGCTTCCTGGTTGGACGGACAATCTCAACGGCCCTACGGGAATCTTCGCCGCCGTAAGTAAACGCTCGACGCATACTTATTCGTCTCATTGATCTTAAGTGTGGTAAGGGCTTGATTACCAACATGTGCGGAAGCACAGCATCCGTCGCTGACATCATCCCTGTCGACGTCGTCTCCAATATGATTATCGTGGCCGCCTCCCATCGTGCCAACAAGAAGTGGGGACTTGACGTCTGGACCTCTATGAACGCCTCTCTTTAGATACGACTACATTCCTGTTATGCACTGTTCTTCCGGAGTCCTGAACCCCCTTAAGTGGGAGCGCATTGTGAACTATCTGCAGAGATTCTACCACAACTACCCGCTGGATTCATGCTATGGAGTACCCTCTACGCACTTCCATAGTAGTCGCAACCTGTTCCTCCTAAACTACTATGTAAAGCACCACTACCCGGCACAGGCGCTCGACCTCTTCGCTCGCCTGACAGGTCGCGATCAGATGTTTGTCCGCATGTATTCGAAGATTTGGAAAATGATCGAAACACTTCACTTCTTCACGACGCGTGGCTGGACTTTCCAAGCGAAGGGACTTCTTACACTTTGGGATGACCTGTCGGACGAGGACAAGAAGGTTGGCTTTTCGCTCTGGGAGTCTGAGAACATCTGAGCTTGCAGATCTTTAATTTCGACATTCGTCAAGTGGACTGGGACCAATACCTTTTTGACTACCTGATGGGAATCAAAGTGTACCTCCTTGGAGAGAAACTGGACAACTTACCAAAAGCGCGCTCTAACCTCTTCCGGTAGCCATAATCATTTGCAGTTCTTTTCCACGTGTTATTTACAGGCTGAAACTCCTTTCAACTGGCGTCAATGCCGGATTCTGGGGACTGATGGTTCGCTATTTCGCCGCGTAAGTCACCGAAGCACTGAGCCACGCAATGATGTCGTTACAGGAAAAAGACAAAAAATCAAAAGTGGATTATTTGGCTGACCGGATTCTTGGCTACTTACTTCTTCCAGAATGTAAACTTCAGACCACCTGTGCAACTGAAGTCGCTTTCCGAGTACAAGCGATCAGCTCAACAGGCCTAAGCATATCAATGTTGCGACTTCATTGACTCAAGTATTGAACCTTTCCGCCAGATGGTTGCAAATGAGATAAAGTATGACGCAGTACCGTCTGGATACTTGTAGACTCTGACTTCTACCACGTGCACATAATCGGTTATTTTCTACATGAATAGTTTTGAAAAACAGTTTATACTGGTCATGTATAATTTGGTCTTTAGTACATTCGATAACCCGAGTCAAGATATTCATAATTTGATGATGTTATGAAAGAAACTATAAGTTCAAAGAAAGATAATTTTAGGGTGAACAATATGTTTACTCCAAGCAACACTCACACAACAACAAAATTACCTCTCGTGGTAGCAGAGGTTGACTAACATTTATTTTGAAAAACAAGATGTTCTTGTGGAAGTAGATGCGAACTGAGAAAGTAAATCTGTATGCAAATGTATTTATAACCTTATTTACACCAGTGGATATATATAAATATTGCAACGAAATTAATTATTGTATTTGTTCTTGTGCATTTTTATGAAACGTCCAAGGGTCCGTTCGGTAGGCATGGCGCTCCGGTGGGGCTCTTTTACTTCCCGCTTGACAGCATTATCAAACTCTTCTTCTGGACAGGATTTTCCTTCTAAAACGAGGGGCGATTTGCTTCACCGGGCCATTCTTCTGTCGAGGATTCTTCAACATTCTTTCAGTCAAGTTTTTGTTGTCCGTTTCAGGCTTCTGGCGATCTTGGACTTCTGTAGGTGGACGACAGTTCCCAAGCTGCGGCTGCCTGTAGCGGATACTGGTGACTCCTCAGTCGAAGTGGCGGAAAACGTCGCTAGAGCTGAAGAAGACCATGTAGAGGGGGAAGAGTCCATGCCGAGTGAATAACTCATTTCTGTTTTACGACCTCTTTTATCTCCCTTGTAGACAAACTAGACTGTCTGGCTAATACATGCAAGTCGGTCAGCCCGGCATCGCTCTTTAGACAGACAAGTTGCAAAATGTCTCATTTTTCGGAATACCCTTCTGCAAATTTGGTGATCTCCAGTTTACTGCAGTCTGCTGCCTCTACATGCGAGGTTCTGCTGATCTGAGTGTGTGTTAAATAAGGATTCAAATAACTAACCATTTAGGATAACAAAGTGACCATTTCTAAAGAAAAACGTGCAAATTTTATGGTGCTGAGTCCACACAGCCGTGATAGCCTTTGCTTTCAGCATTACGTAACTAGCGGATCTTTGTCAAAGCCTGGACACAGCAATGAGTCATCTGTCTTCTGCTGCCATTAAGCAGCTTTGGAATAAAGCGGTGATTAATTTGTGAACGCCGTTCCGTAGTTATTTTTGAATGGCAACGTAAAAACTTGTTTTCATCTGTAAACTTCTATGGTCGGCCATCCAATGATAGCTTTCATGCCAAATGACACCATTTAGAATGGTAAGCTGTGCACTTGCGATTAAAAATCAGTGAAAGAGATCAAAATAGCCGACCGATATTTGCGCAATGACGGGCGCAACATTTGACAAATAGACCCGCCAGACGAAGACTAGTTAATTGGCTGAATCGACACAGCGGTGAACCCTATCTGCTCTCCGTAAACATGTGACCGCGAAGTGCTAGTGTAAAAAACACTTTTTGCTCGTCGGGATCAGATGGGTCGCCGGGGTTTGTTTGTGATACGCTTGAACATTGAGATGAGTCAGCTGTCTTCCGCTGCCATTTAACAGCTCTGGAACAGTGGTTGATTAATTTGTGGAAGGCGTATTCTTGTTTTTCGTCACCTCTCCCTCGTCTATAAAGGTCGCCGAAGCGACATGCCGATCAGTTGCTGTAACCCGATCACGATGAACGGAGCTGCCGTCATTCTCAGCTTTCTACTGGTGCGTTAATAAACACCGCTAAGCCCCTCAACCCTTTCCATATTTAGATCGCCTCGTCAGTTGCACTGGACTGCACCTCAAACGGCGATTGCAGCGGTAGGTGACTTCTCGTTGGCACAACCACTTCCCTTAGACAGTGACGTCTGTGTGGAAGGACTCTGTGTCATGCTCCCTTCGTTTAAATGCCCGAGGGGAATGCATTACGAACGGTGCGGCTCCACTTGTCCACAAGACTGTGCACACCTAGCCGGCGCCGTCCGGCTCTGTGCGGACTTCTGTGTGAGGGGGTGTTTTTGCGATGCCGGTCTCTTTGCCAACGAGGAAGGGCAGTGCGTTCCCAAGGAACAGTGTCCTTCCGGTGTGCGCGTCCCTGACTGCCCGCCAGTAACGAATCGCTTTCAGCGAGCGTCCACATCACAAAACGTGACGTGAGAGAACGTAAACAGGACCCGAGATGTCCTAAGAATGCCGAGTACCGCGAGTGCACGAACATGTGCCCCGACAAGCACTGCGGCAACATCCTCGAGGTACCGGTTTCCTTTTCCCGTGTTTTTCTATGCGTGATTCTGTCTAGAAAAGTTCCTGCTTCTCGCTGCGATGCGGAGCACCGGGGTGCATGTGCGTGGAAGGACACGTGCTTAAGACGCAAAATATCAAGGACGGATGTGTGCGGCGCGAGACCTGCTTGGCCGAGGCCCGGAAGAGTAAAGTGCAGAAGCGTCAAAACCCTTTCCTCGGTTTGTGCCTCTTCCCACTCAATCAAACAACAACAACAACAACCATTCAGATATTCCTGTTCCAAAATGCAAGCCGACCGAAAGTCTCCGGTCCTGCGGTTCTGCCTGTGAGCCCAGCTGTGCTGTGCCACATTCCAAATACTGCACTTACCAGTGTCTTGTCAACGTTTGCCAGTGCAAGTCAGGCCTGCTGCGCCACAAGAACGGAGAATGCGTGAGGCCCGAAGAGTGCCACTGAGGTGTTCAATAGATTTATTATGTCCTTTCATAAATACTCGGAAATAAATGGCTATTTACTTTGTCATATGTACACTCTGTGAAAAGACTTGAACGTTCTGGAAAGCCACCATCGAATCTTAGGTTTAGTTGACCATAAATATGTAGTTTACCGTTTAGAGGATGTAATTACCCGGACTACCTAAAGGGTGAGTAGGGATGAGCGCATGGACATGGCCAGGCACACCTTTCTTTGTTTGTCCACCTCGTCGCCGCGGAAGTTCCGTTTCCGCGTGTTCTGCTGCTGCTGCGGCTGCGGCTCCTGCTGCGGCTGCGGCTGCGGTAGCGAAGCCGGCCTGGACACGGCCTCGCTCTTCTCGCTCTTCTCGCCCCCGCTCGACCCCTCGCTCTCCCTGCTGTCGTCGGCAGAAGTCGCTTCGATGGACCTGTTCACGTTGAGATCTTTGAACGTGCTGTCGATCTGCGACGACAGTATGGGGAAGCAGCGTTTCATCACTTCTATCCAGGACCTTTGCAGCTCCTCGTCACTGAAAGTGCACAAAGGGTTGGCAGAGCCTGTGGGGGCGCCGTTGTCTTACAAGTCGTCCACTGCTTCCACCTCTCTGTTTGGGTGTTTCAGTGCGATATGTGATTTTATGGAACAGTATTCGTACGCCGCATAGTCGCATTCTTCACACCGAAACTGCTTCACGTTGTAATGCCGCTTCGCGTGATTCATAAGCGTCGACAGCGGACAGTTGGAAGTCATGAGCTTGTGACACAGCTGTAGCGCGCCAATTACAAGGATTCAAAGGACACAGGACACCCAAACGAACCTCACATCGTATGTACAGTAATTTAAAGTCCGCAGTCTCTGTGGTTTGCGCCGAAGCTCCTTCTTGTGCCAAAGACTTTATCTCTTCCGTGTCAAACTTCGGCGCCAGCTGACCTAAATCGGCGATCATTTTCTCCTCCGAGTTGTCGTCTAGAAGCTCGTTTATTGCACCGTTCCTCAGCAGGGGGGCTTACTTGCTGTGTCTGGAAAATAGCGCTTCACGAACATGGGTAGATTACTGCCGGGCGGAAGTGATTTCACCGAAATCTCCGCTGCCCGCTCGGAGTGCTTCAGCGCGATGTGCAGACGGACGTGCCACTGAAGTGGAACCAGGTGGTGTGGATGCAGAGGCATTGCGGGCTTTTGAAATCTTTGCAAATGTTGTTTGCTTTTTGTCCTTTTTATTCTTAATCTTTCCGAGGATTCATTATAGCAGAGTGGTTTGAGTTGTGAAATTTCTCAAATAAATCTGAGATAAGGATTTTAAATCTTTCAACACTTGTCTCAAACCGAAGCCAAGAAATTTCTGGTGGTTCTAGTGCCAAAGGAGAATCAGAATGACCGTCATTCGGACCAAATATTGCAAAAAGTCCGAAAACCCAGAATGCATCCTTGGTGGTGGACTCACTTGACTTGTACTCTGGTACTCGCACTCTTGGCAAGAGAAAGGGATGCATTCGTTGAAGTGACTGGTGTGCAAGTGGGATATGAGGTCGTTGCTGGAGACAGGTAGCGCGCACTGGAGACAGACGTGCGTCGTCGGCGATGATGTCGCCTCGGACGACGTCTCCGTCGATCCGTCATTGGCCGACTCACGTTCCGTCTGCTCGCTCGAATCGTTATTCTTTCCGCTCTAAAGAGCCAACTCTGCTCACTCAGGGCAATGGGTATGTTTATCGCCGCGCACCTTTCCATAACCGGGAAAGCATTTTTCCATCAACACTTCCCACTGGTGC
This sequence comes from Steinernema khuongi, assembly GCA_016648015.1. Taxonomy (NCBI): domain Eukaryota; kingdom Metazoa; phylum Nematoda; class Chromadorea; order Rhabditida; family Steinernematidae; genus Steinernema; species Steinernema khuongi. The sequence continues at coordinate 105,816 of JADLIF010003268.1, forward strand.
TGCATTTCGGGGGTTAACGCGTCGAACGGCTGACTGGCGACGTCCTTGTGGTTGTTCTGCATGTGGAGCCTCACCTGGAACACCCTTGGCTCAGGGCACCCAACGTAGGCCACTCACTTTGGCCATCTCGTTGTGAGCGTAGAAACAGTGCACGCATCGGAACTGCTTGAGGGCGGCGTGTCGTCGAACATGGTTGCTCAAGTTTGACAGACGACTGGCCATGATCCTGTTTTTGCAAAGGCGACACTCAGCGTACAGTTGACTGTCATCGTTCTCTGTGTTTCCGTTCCGATTGCGGGCTCTTGTACTTGGAGTGGACTGCCGCTTCGGCTGAGGTGTCACCACGACGGCGGACGAACTGACGTCCGGAGACGGACTGGACTCGGAGCAGGCGACACCCTCTCCGTCGTCCTCGGTTACATCGACTGACGACCATCGGAATGAGACACAGAGGACAGACAAACTGTTGCTTACGGCTTAGAGTGCTCTCGCGCTCCGTCTCCGCCACCGCCTTAGACGACTCATTGCAGTCGCTGTTGACAGCAGCTGAAATGGACGCACCAAGCTGTTCCTGGAGCAGGTCGGCGATGACGTTATACGGTAGAAACGCGTTCTCGCGCACTTCATTCACGAACGACACCTCGACGAATCCATGTTCCAGCTACAAAGGGTCTCCGTGAGGGTCAAGGATGGCCCGCCGCTGCGGCCCGCGGCACTTACCAAAAGTTTGTAAAAGGCGAGCACGTCGGTCGTCGGCGAGAGTTTGACGATCGCGTACTGCGGAACGTTCACTTTGCTCTCGGACGAAGCCGCGGCGGCATTGGACGCGTTGTTCACTTGATCATGGACACGAACTTTCAATAATTCTATTAGGGCGTCCGTTTTGGAGCGTCTGTAGCTGCGGTCGCAGCTGTGAACTCTCCTGCAATGAGCGCTGAGTACACAGATCATCTTGGGTTACGGTAGTTCTTTGGAAACAGTGGCGCGCTACCCCTCAGTCGCCAGCCAGCAGGCGGTGACGTACTGTAGGCCTCCGAAGCGGGAGACGTGCCCGCACACACCGCACACACTTAGTAAACATGGGACACACGCTTTTGTGAAATGAGCGAGGAGAATATGTGTTCGCTGGTGGCGGTGTACAGTGCCCTAAGCGTATGAAACACTCAGGCGACAGGGTGCGCGGACCATGGGGACACGGTTCGCAACGGCGGTCGGCCCGTTTTGGGTTCTTGTGCTTCGGCCAGAAATGGTCGGTGGCAGTGCTGCGAATGCTGCTCTCGTTCTCGCTCAGACGGCGGCGGCAACGACACAACGTGGCGGGAGTCTCCTCCTGCCTTCGCGCGCGCGCGACCAGAGGCATGTAGAACGGCGCAGAACGACGCTTGGTTTCCGTGCTTTCCGTGGCTGTTGCATGCAGCATCGATCAATACAGCGACGCATGCAGTGTTTTCGGCCGGCCCAGAAGCGCTAATAATCTCGAAGCTTGCGCTCGCGATTACGTTGCGTGCCTGTGGGACAAGTAAAGGGCAACGAGGGTCGATGCCGATACAGCGAGGCGCGCGCCTCCTCCTCCGCGCCGATGACAATGGGCCGACGCGACGGATCTTTTATCCATGACGCACTCTCGAAAACGACGACCACCACCACGAAGAGGATCACCGCGGGAGAGGCCGTTCGCGGCTCCGGTAAGGAGTGCACGACAAGGGCGCGGATGCACAGAATCCGACGCACGTTGGCGCGCCGCTTGTTGGCGGCGCATTTTGATGCGACGGCAAGTGGCCAAGTTGTACGCTCTCGCGCACAGCGAACAGCTGTCTCGCCTCAGGAAACACGACGACTTTTCCAGACGCGCAGCGCACTACCCCTTGCAAAACAACAAGCGCACGAGAAACCCTCTACCCTCCTCTGCTCATTCGCTCACACGCAGGCTTTATACATCCCATATTAATGCGGAGTCACCCGTCGGCTCAGTAATACCTTTCTTCATTTACTGAAAGCAAAGAATATCGGTTTATGCCCCGCGAACGTCGAACCGATCAGGGCATAATGATGAGATGTGTGTTCGTAATCAAAATAACACTGAGTAGTAGTGGAACAGGCATGGAATGGAAAGCGGAAGCACAATGGAAGCAAATTAGAGCATCTGGAATACAAGTTGGAATAAAGCCGAGGCGAATCAACGAGTAAGGCACTCTACAAGGCTCTGGGACATTTGGCTAGATTGACACTGGGACACTAGACAGCTGAAAAGGTAGATGCAATCCACTACACCGGATAAGTGCAACTTAAGGGCTAACGGCTATGCGATGTGTTTTTTGCGAGAAGGTTGAAGCAAATTGGAATCATTAAGGGAAACGGACCAGCTGCCGTCACGCTCCAACGGAAGCTCTAATTACTACAACTTGTCTACCTGGAATGAAAGCTACTGTAATGAAAAGTTTCTAACATCATCGTACACGGGAAAACGGTGTTACCGGGTTCAATTTGGCTATTTTTGGATTTTAGTCATTTAGCTTTGTACAACCATAATTAGAGGGGAGGAGTTATAATTTAAAGTCTCTATCGCTCGGAGCGCTCACTGAGTCAGAAGAAGGGTTGAAGCAGCGGGTGCGACGCATCTCTGCCGCGACGGGAGGAATGCCGTTGGAAAGGAGGATAACTTAGGAGGAATAGTCGTCGGTAATGGACGCGACACCTTGCTGCATGTAAATGGGTTCGTTGAACGCGCCGCCGCACCCGATGTCCGCCGCCATGCCGAACAGACCGTGGTCTCCGCCGAGCAGAATCGTGGACTGTGTCGCGCTCGCGTCCAGCTCTCCGTAGCATTGCAGCTGCTTAAGATATTCCCAACGCTATAGGCGATATTGAGCGGGTTGTTTACCTGCGAGGCTCCAGAAGCGTCGCCCATGCCACAATAAACGTTGATGTAGCCGTCGGCCGTCATTTGGCTCTGGTTCGGCGACGCGTTCGCGTAATCGGCCTCCATCCACTGGTCGCCGACGTTGTCCGCGTAGCCGTTGAGCCCGTTCATCGTCGAAGGACAATAGAGGAAACTCTCTGGAAGAGCTACGGTCAGGCGTGTCGAACAAGACGTCAAATCCTACCGTCGTCGTTGGGCTGCAGCGCGTCCATGAGCTCGTCCAGCTCCTTGCTCTCGTACGAGTGGGACACTTGGCTATTCTGAGCCTGAGGTGGAGGTTGGGTCTCGAGCGAATTATCGGCGATGGGATTATGAGCCACGTAAACTACGTTTGAGTCTCTGATCTAATTACAGTGGTCATTTCAAGAACCAACGCGCTCCAGTACCTCGTACACGGACTCCGTGCCAGGTGCGTTCTCCATGACGCTGTGCTGCTGGAACGGGTAGGACGCGTCGTCAACGTAAGTCTGCACCGCTGGGTTGAAGTCGATGTATTGCGTCTGGCCGGTGCAGCTGGTCACCGCTTCTTCGTTGCCGTTGTGGTTCTCCTGAAGAGGAGAGGCGATCTTGTCCGAGATGGTGTAGACAGTCTGCATCTGGGGCTCCTCGCTGTGCTGCTGTCCTACGGTACCGCTGGACGCTTGCTGCGGCGCGTACGAGCTTTCGGACTCATTTAGCGCCTTCGAAGCGTCTTCAAGAACTGTTCGGAAGATTTCCTCCATATCGACTGCTAAACGACCATGTTTAGATGGATCTAGAGCCGGACGCCTACTTGACGAGCCCTGAGTTCCGGACGTGTTCTTGGAGTTGTCAGCTCCATTACATTTCCCTTGCGGTGCATCCTTCTGGTTCAACGCTTTCAAGGAGTTCATGCGAGACCATATCGATCTGAATCCAGCTTGTAACGCACACTAAAAACTTCATTGTTTACTTGATGCCGTTCCGCTTCTTCGGCCCATTCTTGTTAGCCTTCTTCACATTGCCAGCGTCGCCACTTTCCTTGTTCTGCATTGCTTCAATTTCGACGTTCTCCGACATTGCCTGATCGCCTCCACTCTGATCTACTTTGTGGTTTGTGTGCCTATTGCACGTGCAGTTCGAGGCACAACTATGAGTGGGCTCGCTGATGACGAGCTCGTCGCCCTCAACTATAGTGCAAATCGCGTTTCTTTGACCATTCGCGTCGTTGTTCACCGTGGGAACCGACTTGGGACCGCTTGGTTCTTCTGGCTGCTCGGTCGCTTTGGCAACTTGGGCGGTCGACGAATTGGACTGCAACTAGGACGGTGACAGTACTTTTCAACAGAACTCACTGAGCAGTTTCTTTCGATCTGGTATCGTCTCAGGAGTTGAACGATGAGGAGGGCAGTTCTCGAATCTTGCTTGATAAGGCGGACAATGTCGTGAACGGCCTGCTCAATGTGGAGTTCTTCTTGCAGACGTGATTCTGCGGATTGGAGTGTCTTGAAGTCTTGCACTTGGGCCTAAAATTAAACCTTTCTTTTTTCATACTCTTTTTTGTCACGGGGAGGTTTATTTCCGTGATGGCGATGTTTCCCCAAGACGTCGAATAAACACATTTAAAAGGACCTACCTGAAGCTTCTGAAGCTGCAATTTGTGCTGCAGGAACAACTGGATGTGGTACTTGTTCAAGTTCTTGATATCCAGCTTGTTCAAAAAGGCGGCTTGTACCGGATCCACTATTCCACTTTCCAGCTTGACCTGAGAAGTAGAACTGCAACCAACAGGTGCGCAGTGACAACCAACCTGCGCTTTCTTGGCATTCAAAATCGCTTGCTGCTGCTGTCTCAATTGCACCTGCGATTTGGTCAGTTCCGTCTGCAGCTCTTCGATCTTCTTCTGCTGCAGGCGGAGCATGTCCTCGTGGATGGAGAACGTTTGAGCGGAGAGTCTGTAGTCACTACGTGGATAAGAACTCTAGCAAGGGGACCTACACAACACTGGAAGACTCGTCGGAGTCACAGACGACTCTGCTCGCCTGCGGGCAGTTTCCTGAGCTGTCGGAGGGCGCCGGCAGGTTAGGAGAAGACCCAGGCTGGTCACCCACAGCAGGTGATGTCTGGGTGATGGGAACTGCCGGAGCCGGTACATTCGAACAGTTTTGGATGGACGGTGGCATGACCGGCCGCGCCAAGCTGCTGTGACTTTTTTGGACCGGACCCGAGAAGCATCTCGGCCGCTGTCGGACTGCCAGACCGGCGCTTAACGACTTCGGCGACTGCTGACAACACATCGATGTCCTACGTTCCATAACGTAATTTGTATGGCTTTTCATCACAGGACGTGGGTCCATCTGGCGCGTCTCCTGGTTCTCCATTGACTGTGCGTTTTCTTGCGGCGCAAGTGTAAACTGAAGCAAAGAAAATTTTAATGACCAGCATTAAATCTGTACAGTAGTCGTAGTATTTGGTGCGGCGAATGAAATTAATCACCACGACTCACCTGGCCTCCGGAGCCGTGTTGCGCGAAGCTGAACGTCGGCTGTGGGCTGTTTGACTGCAGGGACAGAGGGAAGGATACGGTAGGCTGGCGAATGGTCACAGAAGGAAGGGAACGTTCGTTGGAAGAGCTGCAGCTGAGGGACATCTCGACAGGTTGGCTGGAACCTGTGCAGCAGCAGGAAGACTGGGGTGCTTGGACTGTGGCGACGCCAACTATGATTCCGGTGGAATCCACAAGCTAGAAAGAGGGTGTATCTGTAAACTGTTGAGGAGATGCCTCGTACCTGCACTAGCTGCTGAGGAGAGTTGAACTGAAGAATGTTGCTGGAATTGAGTGTTTGCTGGGGAATCGAGTGCTGCGCCGCCATCTGCTTCACATAGCCGTTCATGACCTCTTGCGACTGGGACACCGTTTCGTACGTACAGCCGCCGTCATTGGAGACGACACGGTCCCGAGAACTGTTGCCCACGGAGTGAGACAGACCGTTGGTCCCGAGCACGATGGACTCTTCGTACGGTCTTAATCGTTCCAGAAGTTGCGGCTTCGCTCCGGACACTGGCAGCTGCCGCTTCTTGCACTCATTCTTCAGGTCCTGCGGGGGTGAGAGTCATGAAACCGAAGCCGGAAAACAACAAGACCCACTTGTACTTTGTAATCCTCCAGCTTCTTCGGTTTTTCTAGTTCTACCGTAGTGGATGTGGGTGAAGTGTCACATGCCATCGGAGACCCGTTCGCCCTTTGGCTCGGCTCCATGGAGAAGCTGTCGTACTGCATCTAACAAACGACAAACAGTGGGTGGCACAAACGCGGTCACTTACTTGTTTTTGCTGCTGTGTGTCCATAGTGCCGAATGACGACAACTTGAGTTCGTGATCCACCGTGTTCTGCAGCATTTCCTGCGTGCTCGTCATGTTGTCGAAGAGGCACGGCGGCGTCGCGACCATCGAGTCCACCGTACTCACATTAACCTAATGCACTCATTGAGGGTGGGCCGCCGATCGCCGATGGCAATTTTGTTTTGATAGCAAGTTGTGGGTGATCTGTTTGTGCCTTTCACCGGAAGACTTTGCAAAATCCACGTCGCCTATGCTTTTGCAGGAAAAGTGAGGAAGTCGGAGTGGAGTAAACAACAGCTTACGCTCGCAGTTGTGAGTGATCACTACGGGAGCTACACACAAACAAATAACTCTGTTGTGAAAACAGGCTCTTTTCCGCGAGACAAGCCTCTGATCGGAATGACAGCGAGACGGCGGTCTTATTGACAGCGCGTAAGCCGGGGCAAAGAGTACAGCCGCCATGCATAGACTACCCACTGTTTGCTGTGACGTAGCCAGACCCATGCCCATGTTTCACAACCGCTCTTACCGTAGTCGGCGAAGGATTATTGTGGCACGCGGAGTGCGCTGAGCCGTCGCCGAGCTCAGACGTCGTGGAAAAGACCAGGTTGGAGAGAATGTCGAATTCTCGGACGGAGTCTCGCTTGCACTGGAAACAAGTGGAGCTCAGGAAAGATGTAAGACGCGCTTTTTACGTCTGAGTCGTTGCGCTCAGCTTCGTCGTATCCGAGAGGTGCGAACGAACGCGGCTGACATGGCCTAGAGTATGGTGTCATGTCGCATTTGTGCCTTCGGATCTTTGTTTTCGCTAAAGAGTTGAGGAATTGAGGAATGTGGCCCGGAAGCAGGAAGATACTTACGAGCCGGTCCACAGCATGATCGATGAACCCCTGAGTCTACATTGGCGGCGATCACTTCCATGCCTAGATAGATCACAGATAAACGGCGATTGGGAAAGAAAAAGTGCAATAAACAAGCAAGATTTGATAGATGTGGCCCACTTCAGAAATCGCCAAAACAAAACTCACTTTATTCTGCTACTCCGCTAGGTTGTATTTTCCAAGTCGAGAATGAACTCTTTTAGAACATTTCTGAAAGCACGTACGCGATGAATTTTGCGTAGGACAGAAGGAACATAAAGCGTACTTTGCGCGCAGTAAAACGAAAGTCAGCGGAATCCGTCCAGTAACCGTTTCCATATGTCCGCCGATGCTCATCGCCGAACGTCCGGACCATCGAGGGGACAGCGGAAGGCGGTGTGAAACGTTTAAAACGCGCTGTTTTTTGTCAAAGGGGCTCTAGGCACAACATTCCTGTGAGGACATCGTCAAACGTGGGGCAATGACGCGACGGTGAAACGCGAGTAACGTAGAAGTGGGGGTGTATTGCCAGTGGCAATAACGACCGATTGTTTTCGAGTTTCAGATCATCCAGCTTAAGACGAACTTGCAACGGCGCAAATGTTCAACTGGTGACGTTGGCAATCTGGGCCGTTAGCGGCACATCCCGACCGCCGGCCGATCCGATCTCGGCCCGGCGTCGCGAGGATCGCCGTGGCAGAAAAGACGAAGAGGAGATCTTCTCTCGCCCGCTCTCAATCCATAGCATATTCAACGAAATACTCGTTTGCAAAATCGTCATTATTGCAATCACCGCATATGCCACTCGGACGATGGGCCGAACGGAGCCCGGCGGGGATAGTACGATCCGGCGAGGGGACGACATAAAAGTGGACGGAGCAAATGAGAGGCTAATGTGGATGGCGCAACCTGCTATAAGGAGGCAGAGGTTAATTCGCCGGTTAATTATGGCGGTCAACCGGCGACCGCCCTAACTTTTTGCCCATAGCCAAATGCCTTTGTTTGTGCTGGGCCCAGGGCGGTATTTCCTGCCAACCCAAGGGGGTTACTCAATCCTCGGTCGTACCTACGTATAAAACAGATAGTTCGTCGGACAGATGTTTTCTGTTTTCAAGCTTGCAGGATGAGCCTGGAGGCAGCAGTCGACTTCACAGAACACCGCCACTTGGGAGGAAATGCACGGTGAAGCACGCACAAACAGTTGTCGCGAGCTCTCTGGAAGTGGTTCGAGCGAAACGCATAAAATACAAATAAGAGAAATGCAGCTTTACGTCGGAGGAGCTATTGACGAGCGAGCGAACCGTTCCTCGAGACTGACACCCCATTGATCTTTACACTCAGCAAAACACCGCTACGCCATTACACATAATCTAAATTAAAAAATTAGTGCGACTGAACGGCAATCTGCCTTCATAACCTCGGCAAATGTTGAGAGCGTTCCTGTGAATGAATGCCGCGAGACTAAGTGGAGATGCCGCCGTCGCAGTTGTTACCGCTGACGTGCAACTGTTGCTTATAGGTAAATACATCCACATTGTGACCATTGTAAACAACACAGAGCATGAGCACCTGTACAGTCCTTTTGCAAGAATATTTTTTGGCTTGTGAGACTTGTCTTCTGCTGTTCTTTGTTCGATTTAGCGATTCTGCTTTTTTTATGCGATTGAGACCTGGAGACGCAGTTAGAACACCTTTAGGATAACTGTCAAAAAGTAAGCAAATTCCTGGTTATTCGCGAGTTTTCTACTGTTTTCCTTTTGTGCGCGCCACTGTCCGTTTCACTTTTAGGCTGATGCTGGTTGCGCTTGTTCTATCCTGTCTATTTCCGACTTCATTTTATCCTAACTTGGGATCCCCGACATTTCAGTCCCGGCATTTTAGTAGCAGCACATACTTTAGCATTGGATCACCATGCCAGCTGTCATAGAATAGGAAATTTCACCGGAAATGAAATACCGGGACCGAAATGTCCGTTCACCTTAACTTTTACGTTATAACTTCTATTTTACTGATGTTCTGTTTTTTACAAGCAACAGCAGTTTTTTGTTTACCTATTACGCTTCTTTAGTATAAAAGGGCGAAAGCTAACTGTGGGTAGAGAAACGGCGAGCTCTCCGTCATATCTTAATGGCCTCTTTGTGCGTTTTTTCCTTTTCCCCTATCACCGTGTTTCCCTAGTGTGAACTAATGTTTGTCGAGATATTCCAAGAAGAAGCATTCTCGATCACCGATCTAGCAGTGATCTGTCAGATCGAACTGCGATGAAAAATGCAAAAGCGAAGTGAAAAAACAGGGCAATTTGTCATAGCGATAAGAGTGATCTTTTAGAAATAATATCGTCGACGCCGTTGACTAGACTTTTGCCCTCAGAAAGCCCTTTCGCCGAATTGAACTCTGACTTTGTGGTAAGTACACTTTTTGCCTAGACTGATACTATTTGAGTTCTCTGTTCTCATCGAACGCAGTTGGAAAAACGAACGCAATGGGGTTGGGAAATCTCTGTCGTAAATAAGCGTTTCCGCAAATTCTGACGGGCAATGAATAAACGACTTCGAGGAGCCATCAAAATGTCTGGGACAGCCGCTAGGTACACCTTCGGGTTTGGTCCCCCTGATTTCGTGCCATTCGTGAGTAAGAACTGACCTCCCGGGTGTTCGGCCGTCGACCAAAATCTGTCCGTCGACCCTTTACTCAGTCGTCTCGCAATGCCGAACACCGTCTCCATTCTGCTGCTTCCGATCTTATTCGCTGTTTGTGAAGGTACAGTCGGTTTCTGCTTCATGTAAGGCACTGTTACCGCAGGATGGTCCGTGAGTGTTGATCCGAAAAACGAAGATGCTCGGATCATCGATGTTGGGGAGCCGTTCGCCGTCATCTGCCGTCTGAACGGCATCGACCCTAACCAGGAGAGGCCTGGCCTGGTGTGGACCAAAGTCAACGGAGACATTTTTCAGTACGCGGTCATCTCACTATCAATGTTAACTGTGTCATTTAGCACTGGCCACGTGAATGTCCAACGTCTGGACACCAATGCCCTGAGCATGTTCGTCGGAAATGGCGCTCACGAGGACGACGGCGTCTACGAGTGCCACGCTTCCTATCAAGGAGTGACCAAGTCTGCCTCTGTCGAGCTCAGATACCGTGGTACAGATCGCAATGTAGGACGAGTTGTAGCGCGTTTTACAGAGAACCTGGCCTTCGCGGAGAACAGCACCACGTCGGTGGTGTCAGTGGTGGGCAACGCCGCGCGACTTTCGTGTCGAGTGGTGGGCGCGAATGCGGAGAACCTCATGGTGATGTGGCAGAAGGACATCGTCGCTCTCACCGAAAGTGACTAAATTCGCCCCAGTGATATACTCATTTTTCACATTAGATGCAAACAAAGAGTACATTTTCGCCGACAACGGGCAGACCATCTACATTCCGAATGTCGTCGTCGCCCGCGACCGCGGCACCTTTGTCTGCAGGGTGCTGAACGTCCGCACCGGAGAAACGATCGCGAAGAGTTTTGAGCTCGGTAGGACGCGGAAATGTTTGTCACGGCGCTTCAACGACCCTTTCAGGATTCGCTAAGGCTCCTCAACGCGTGGAACCGACGTGTACTTCGTTCTGCAACGCCGTATGCGACATACTTACGACAGGCGAGTGACCGCCCCACGGAGACTTGTTTACCACCCATGTTACCCATCACCACAATGTTCTGGAACTTGATGTTGTCGGATAAATGCGGCGACCGGAGCTTCCCGTCTGTGTTAAGTGCATTGTGTGAAAGGCTAGAGATTAGATGGGAATCGCGTTCGAGTCGTTAAAACAGCGATAAATTAGATAACCGTTTAACAAAATGCCAAAACTATGCCAAGCCGCGTTCAGTCCGAGGAGCTGGACGCGACGCTCACATATTTACATGAGAACAGTCACAACAACGTTTAAGTGGTCAACGCAAGAATCGGACAATTGGAATCAGAAAAAAACAACAGTGGGGAAGGTGTGCTAGCCGTCGTAGACTCTCCCCCGGCGATACAGGCGGAGAGAGTCACGGAAGCATTATGCAACACTGGATCACGTGGTGCGAGGCGCTCAGGTCTAGAAGCCATGTTGTGCTGTGGGAATATGCCGGACGCGAGATATAAGTAGTATTTTCAGAAAGATTTTGTAAGGCAAGTCGTAAAACGTAACAACGGAGTATTTGCACAAAAACAACGGAGACCAAATATGAAAGGGAGAGTGTAAACCGAGTTCAACGGGAAGGACAAGACTATGAGCCAACTAGGAAATGCTGGAGGAGTGGGCGAGGAGGAGGGCTAAGCAGTCGTGGGGGCACTGTTTTGGTTCTGGTTCGCGATCACCGCACTTGGCGTTTCACCGGAAGCAACGGACTCCTTGTCTTCCTGCCCGTCGAACTGCACGGCGTCCCCTGTGGTCACGTCAACCTGAAGCGTTCATCACGGGAGCTGTCTGGCGGAGAGTGGAAGTCGAGAGTACCTCTTCTTTGATTGCCAGCGCGACGGAGCCGTCCTCCTCGGCCGAGGAGGTGTTCGTCTTCGTCGACGTGGTCAGCGTGGAGCCTATCGGAAGGGAGCTTGACGTAGTCACTGCGTTCGGCGCACAGCCGTTGTGTGTGCTTGGCGAAATGCCCGAAGAGGTTTTCAGGTTCGGGGAGGGGGAAACCGTGGAAGGCCGGTTCACTTTAGGTGACTGAGCTATACGATGGGGAGCTGGGGACACAGACATACGCGCTGTGGCCGCCGGGGATTGCCGTGAAGACGAGGAGAGCCCCGGGGCCGAGACGCCGACCTGCGAGGCAATGTTGGTCAGCGCGGCGGCCGGGTTGCCTCCGGCCATCTGCATGTTGGCAAACGACTGGTTGACCAACATCTGCGGATTGAGACCCATGGCAAGGAGGGGATTTCCGTAAAACCCGGGCAAACTGTTTACTGGTAACCCGTTGAAACCTAAAGGTTACAAATAAAGACGACCATTTCCTGCGCCTTACCTTCACCCATGGCTCCACCGAAGGAGGACATGGCTGAGAGAGGATTGAACTGTGTGACCGCCGGAGGTATGGCCGGAGCGCTGTGGGTAGGCATGGCTGGGGCTTTCCTTGCCGCGATGAGCTGGTCCTTGTTGACGCAGTTTGTGAGATCTTGGGGGAAGCGTCCGACGATCGCCCGCCGCACCTCTTTCGCGGCAGATTTCCTCAGTTCCGAGCAGGACTCTTCGGAGTACCACGCCGCGTGAGGTGTGTGGATGACGTTGGGAGCTGTCGCTAATCCGGCTAAAAGCTGACGGTTGAGAACAGAAAGGTACATACCAACTACCTGACTTGTAGAGTGACGCCGTCATCATACTGTTGATTTCGAAGGGCTCAGTGTCATGAACGTCCAGAGCTGCGCCTCTGATGGCTCCACTACGAAGGGCGTCAGCGAGCACCTGCTCCTGTATCAACCCTCCGCGACTCGTGTTCACCAGGAAAGCGCCATTCTTTACCTTCTTGATGGACTCCTGCAAGTAGACATGGACAACTTGAACATCCCGTGATTATGCACCACTCACCTCATTAATGAGATTCCGCGTTTCCTCCGTCAAGGGACAGTGAAGCGTAATGCAGTCAGATCGCTCGAGGACTTCGTCTAGTGTGTGGTATCGCTCGATTCCGAGCGCGCGATCAATGCCTGAATAATTTATTAGGCGAACCAAGCGGACCAGTTGCTACCATCTGGAAGATGAGGATCGTAAAAGATGATCTTGAACCCGAAAGCTTTCGCCCTGCAGGCCACGGCCGTCCCTATCCGGCCGAGTCCGACGATTCCGAGCACGTCGCCTCGGATTCTCCTACTTCCGGAAGCGACGTCGCGCACTTGCTCCACACCAACAATCTGCAGGCGCAAACAATAATTAACATCCGTCGCTGTTTTCGCCAACCTTCTTCCCGTCAACAACGGCTTTCGCGAGCCAAAATGTCTTCCGGTACAAGTTGAGAATCATGGATATCGTGGAGTCGGCCACTTCTTCCACACAGTCGCCGGGGGTGTTGCACACGGCAATTCCTGAATTGTCATGCTAATGAGAACATCGCTTAGACGAATGGCCTACCGAGCTCCGTGGCCGCTTTCACGTCCACATTATCCACTCCACTGCCAATCCGCACGACAACTTTCAACGCTTTGAATTTCTCCAGGTCTTCCTTTTCCAGTGTTATAGAGTGCCACATGAGCGCGGCGACGGCTTCATTGAGGACCTAAATGGATGGATAAATTCGCAGAAAACCAGAGCATAGCGCTCACCTTCTCGTGGATTTCAGCAGTGGTTTGAGCATCGCAGAAGGCAACGGTGGCGACTTCTTTCAGGATGGGCATCTCGACGGAGCAGTCCCTTCCGTCCAGGAGCGCGACCAGAGGCCGCGCGGTGGGCCCGTTTGAAACGCGCCCACTCACTGAATCAAACAGTCCATTAAATATCGCAGCGAGAGTGGCAAGACTCACTCGTTAAAATATTGCAAAAGGAGGAAAGGTCACTTGGCGGTATGTGTTTCAGTGACGGCTGGAACGAAGAACCAAATGTGCTCGACGGCGGGAAGATTGGCAAGATGTCTGCAGGCGCGTGGCGACTGAACTCTGAAAACCACTAGTGTTATCGGGTGTTGTTGCTACAGGAAACGTTGTCGTTCATTGATTAGATGCAGCAAAACACGATCTTCTTCACTGATAAACGGTTCAGGTCACCGAGATAGCCGGGCGAAACCACCTGCGGTCACTGCTAGGACTGGGTCGCATCTCCTGGACACGGCTAGGTGGGGTAGAGACAGAGAGGCTACGCGGGAGAACAATAATTTTGACGAGCGCGAGGCACTCTAACGGAGTGCGGAAAATCGCCTCAACAAATATAAACAAATATGGGCAAGAATATTGAAGAAGAGATTCGCGGGAATGGAGACGAGCAAACGGGCGTGCACGCTCGCGCGCGGCGCGACCGCCGCCTCGCCGCAGCGTTGGTCGACGTCGCCGCACGGTTGCGTGCGCGGTCGCCCACGACGCGGCAGCAGCAGCTTCCGTGGCTTGTCTGCCGGTCGGTCGCGCTTCGCAACCAAAGCGTCCAGGGAGGCGAAACGAAGGAGACGCACCGAAGAAGGAGTGGGAAGCGCACGGCCGCCCGGACAGTGGCGGAGCTCCTGCACAGCTCGCAGCAGCAGCGACAGCAGTGGAGTGCAGTACCCGATGTTCCTGTTCCTCTGGCTTGTACTCTAAAAGGACAGACCCTCTACATAGGACGCGCGCGCGGCGCTACAGTACCGGCTGTCGAGCGGAGGGTTCTGGCACCTGCACCCTGTGCCCCAGCGCAAAGTGCTCCTCCTGTTTCAGCGCCGGAGAGGTGCATGTGTACATGGTCGAGTGTGTGCGTTCGCGAAGCTGACTAGCTGGCGTGGTCATCAGATTTGGTTGTTAGCCGCCTGGCTCGTCGTCTACTCAGCGTCGCATCAATCGGCTCCTCGCTTATTGAACGGAGGAGTGCCGCTTTTGGCGGCGGCGCCCGCTTTGTGCGGAAGACTTCTTTTGTTGCGCGGGATATGCATGAACGGAGGGTCCGTAATCAAGGAAATTCGACGACATGTGAGGGAATGGAATTAGCGCGAGTCACTAAGACACCGACCAATCGTGTAGAACCAACTGCTTGGTGGTAATGAGGTCGGATTCCGCTCTCTTGATTCGTTTTCCAATGCCAACTCCGAGCGGCGACTCGATGAGCCGTCGGCGGCCCTTGTCCTCACATAATCAAACTCAAAAGCCGTGACACAATAAGGAGCGCAGAAAGGACTTCAACTCGATCTATCTACTTTCTAAGGCGAAGAGGAAGAATGATTCTCCGAAATGGAGCATTGACGACGAGAGAAGCGATAATTACGAAGTGTTCTCAGCGATTTTCCACCACAAGAACGTTCTTGGAACATACAGTTCTCCACATCGCGGCTGTTAAGCGACAAAGCGGCGCGAGTGTCATCTGAAGACAATTCGCTCCCGCTCTGCTTATTTAAACACTAATTAAACGCGTGTTGTGTAGCTGTTGATGGCAAAAAGAGGGCGCCCTCGGTGACGAGCCCATTGGTGCATCCCAGCAACAGACAATGCGCCCCTCAACCTAACCAATCACTTGTTGCAATTGGGGTCTACCCGGTCTACCCTGTCATACAACTGTGCTTCTTGTTGCGTCACCCTCAGAACGCACTGTCCAAGGAAGCCAAGGGTCTTACGTTTGCAGAAAGAGAAGTGCAACCTGGTGCAGTACCGTTTTTAGCAAAAATTGTGTAAAGTGCAAGATGTTTAAATGTGAGGATAAAAATAGGTTGTTTAAAAGAAAAGATGTCGTTTTTGCACAAAATGACGCAAAAGAGTGAAACAAGGACCCAAAGAAAGCACAACAAAAGCGATGAGCTATCGGAGCACAACCGAGCATAAGCCTTTTAGCGGAAAGCGGAGTCTTACCTGAGCAGGCCTTTGTGCGTAAGTTTGTCAGAAATTCCGACGTGGAAGCGGCGGATCGGCTCCGTTTTAAAGCGGAGCTCGGAGACGCTGAGAGACTGGACGAAGATGCGAACGGAGATGGCAACACACTGTTGCTGTCGTTCTTCAACCTCCTCCGTTCGCTGTTTTTGGTTTCCTTGGGAGGAAGCTGGATGGTGATGGGTGGGTCAAACTGTAAAAAGCATTACAACCACGACACAGGAAGCGCTGGGCAAAGCAAAAGCTTGTAAGCCACATATGTCACGAAAGCCAAAGCGTTTTGTCGTTTGGGTTTTGTGGTTCCAGTCAAAACATGTAAAGTTCGAAGTTTGCACCTTCTCGTCTCTGTCACTGACCTGTGGATCTGGCACCGGAATATCTCCTTCTTTCTTTTCGCCACCCGCGAAATGCGCCGAACAGATCCTGAGCTAAAATCACTTTTTGCCAACGTGTTCCTGTCGAAGGCGCCCTCGGGATGTCTCACCTGACTGACCACAGTCTCTTCCGTGCGGCCAATCGCGTGCAGCCAGCGCTGCCGAAGCACTTGCGGTCGCTTAGGGATTCTGTAGAAGTGTCGGTTGTCCTCTTGGCCTCTGTACCGCGATCGAAATTTGCAGTTCGGAAAGCCACATGTGGTTGGCATCGCAAGGCCGCGAACCCGGACCTAGCGAAGCGCTTCCGTTTTGGAAACTACCTGCAGCAGAGAGACAGTAGGAGTTGACCGTGCCCGTGAAAGAGGGAGAGGTGGTTCTGCTCCTTCGAGCTACTCTCATCACGACTACACCGGAAGGCTCCTCTTCCAGCGGCTCGACCGCGGTGGGCATTCGCGTGGAGACGCTGAACTCTAATTAGTCTCGTAACGATGCAAATTATCCTCACGACTCAGATTATATGGACGCAAGAATTAAATAACAAGCTGGTTGTCGAGCAGCCTTTTGGTAGCGGGCACGTCCGAAGCGCCGAGAGAAGGGGCCCTGGGAGAAGCGGGTTCCGAGCAAGAGGGTGAAAATATGTTTTGAACTTGAGTGGAGGGTGTTCATTGGCAATGTGATATTGCGAAGCCACAATTGCGTTGCGTAAGCGGTAAGAGAAACATAATCTTGTCGGTGAGAAATGATGGAAGTGACAGTTTGGTATCTTGGGGATGAGTGATAAAGTGTGAGTTGGAGGCTGGCCTGAGTGACAGGCTGTCAGCCTGTGGGCATGGCAGGTGGAGCATCAGGAGGCGGGCTGAAGACTCCGTCCGGATTGAATTACCAGAAACAACAAGTCGCGTACGGAACCACCCAGATTCGAATCAACTGCCACTAATCACGGACCGAGGGCCGCTGACGTGCGACAAATTGTCCCTCGCTATGTTCGGCGACACGAAGCTGCTGCTGCTCCTCACCCAACCCGATATCATAAGCCAGAAGAGTCAGTAGATGCTAGGGAAGCGATTATTGGCTCCTCGCCGCCGACGACCGACGAGTTCGGTGGCCGAAGCCGAACTTAATCCAGCGCGCATCGCCTCTTGCGCCCTTAGTGAATGCGCATTTAGTAAGAGTGGTATCAAGAGTAGGCTGTGCAACTTCCCCTCGTGCCTCCAACCACTAAATGCTCGGCCGAGAGGGGAAAAGGAGATACCACCACCTCTAGAGATAAACAAACACGCGTCTTCAATATCACCGCATAACAAAATGTGCTAATGAACGCTGGACAGAAGAAGTAAGGGTTTGAGTTTCGGGCGGGCGCTACGCGACCCTCAAGTCGACGGCGGTTCCCGACGGCGATTTGGACCACCGACCCGCGTTTTGGGGTTGCAACCGCCTGAACTTCAAAGCGCGAAGTGCGTCGCCTCCTCACCACTCGGATCCATAACTCGACGCCTCGAAAGTGGCGCACAGATAGGGATGGCGGAGTCCAAACAACGTAAAGTCCTAAATTGCTGGGGAGCAATTACCTATGCGATGTGCAGCGCCGGGCCCAGGCTGCCCAGAAGCGCAGCAAGTGATATGCCGACGGCAAAAACAAAATACGGAAGAGTGCCCTAACTCGCGCATTGGGGGATAAACCATTTCGCTGCCGGCCGCTTCAGCAAGCGGAGGAGAGGAGTTTTCTAATTAAACACTGCGTCAATGACAACCAACCCGTGTACCTTAGGCCACTATTGCGCGATCGGTCGTAGGCAAAGGTTACGTTGCGGCCTGGAACCGCAACGTTCCGAGCCGAAATGAACAAAGAATAGAGCAGCGTGTTTTCATTGTCAGCGTACTCCACCCGGTCATTCGTCGTCTTCTCAACGGCTCACAAAGTAAAAGTGAGCGGGTGCCATATTCTTAATTATTTCGGTTGGTGCTCAATAATATCACGGATAGGTTTTTCCCTAGATGGGAGATATAGGCGTTTTTTCGCCTGAAATTAATGTTCCCCGCTCGTTGAGTGTCCCCCAGTCCGACGTGGCTTCTCCTGCTGAATCCTCTGGAGGAGCGTCCGCGAAAAGGGCAGCGGGAAGATGCATGGGTTTAACTCCTTCGTTGAGTTCCTCCACTAATCCCATGTTTTGACGCCAAATGCGTCGCGTCAAATGGAAAGGCGGAATTGGTTCGGAGTCGTCTAAGATGAGATGTGGCGTCGGAGTCATGCGTATCCCCACGCGCGCATCGCATAGTATGCCATTCTCAGTCGGAGGACGAAACATGTTGTCGTCGGCAAGTCTATTAATTAATCAATGCGAGCATCGGCCCAAGGCAAAAACTTTCATTAGGGGAATAGTTGACACCAGCCCGTTTTCAGCCTTTCTTCTCTGCCGGACAGCCGAACTCATGTGATCAACGTTCGCAGCCCCGAGTGTCCTTGTTTTCGACGCCCACCGTATCCCTTGCAGCCCTAATACGGCCACGACTACGATTAGGAAGGGTATTTGCTTCGCCATGCAAACAGGTAAGTGCAGACTTAACCATGAGCTACCGTAACCTTCCATAGTTTACCAGGCTGCCAAACGTTCACGTCGACGTATTTATTTTCTGTGCATCCATCAGGACCTAGGAGAGCAATAGTTCTTCTTCAACCATCGTATGACACCCGCATTATTAGACGATTGTTCCGTTCAGCGCCAGGGACAACGGCGTGTCCAGGCGACGAGCGAGTGGTCACCTCTTCTTCAAGCCTCGTCTGCAATGTGACACTGTGACCGGAAACCGGATGCGCCGCTCACCTGGAATCGAGAATGAGGGAGTAGAGTATGGAGAAGATCTCATCGAGCCCCTCGCCCGTCACCGCGCAGCATCCGAGCACCATCGTCAAGTGACTGTCAAAGTCGATACACAGCGACTGTTCAATCTAAAGCACTTCCACTAAGCCTCGCGCCTCTCGCTCGCCGCTCTTGCCTCGTCCTTTGTTTTCGCCAAGGGCAGGTCCTGCTTGTTGGCCAGCAGGAGAATGGGCACATTTTTGGGAAGTTCAGGTAGCCGGAGGAGATTCTGCACCTCGACGAGCACCTCCTCGAACCTTTCGACGTCGGTTGAGTCCACGACGAACAGCACCGCGTCTGTATGCCTGATGTAGGAGCGCCACAAAGGACGCAACTTCTCCTGACCGCCCACATCCCACAGCGAGAAGCCCTGTCCTCTTGCCAAACCAGATGTGAGGCGGAACTAAGGTGACGCCAATCAACGGAGCACTACGGTAGGACGGCCAACCTTTTCACAATTGAATCCGATGGTCGGCGTGGGCTGCACGAACTGGTTCAGTTTGAGCCGGTAGATGATGGTTGACTTGCCAGCGTTGTCCAGGCCCAGCATCACCACTTGGTGCGTGGACGATTCGAATAGAGGCAGTGACAGTTTGCCTCCCATGAACTGACAATTGGCTAAAGATAGAGCGAAAATAAAAAGCTGTCACGTATGGGTGGTTGTTTGCTTCGAAGAAAGGCGCCGGTCAGCCCCATATCACCATCGTAAGAACGCCGCGGTGACCACCAATGTTTGTCAAGCGCGCTTTCTATCTTGGCAGCATGTACGACACAACGCCAAATTGCATTAGTTCTCACCAAAGCGAACTTTTCCCCATCGCCCAGAACATCTCGTCATGGCCGATCGTCAAAGCATGCCAATCAAAAAAGTAATTCGAGAATAAATAAGTTATTTGAAGAGGGCGCCGCGGCGAAGAGCTTCACCGGGCCCAAGAGAGACGCGGCGGAGATCATCATCAACGTCGTCGTCTTCGTCGGAGAAATGTGGCACGCGCGATACCAGTGTGCCACCGGTGGACGAGAAGACGCGACCTCGCGGGCTGTAGAAGAGGAAAACGAAATCAAAAATTTAGAGAACTCACGAGACGAGTGAGTTGCAAACAGCGCGTGCGACGGAGGAGGCCGTCGCCGCGCATGATGCAAACATCCCTGGGGTGTTGACAGCAGCAGCTATAGCCAGTTGCTCAAACTTCGTGTGGTCTCCTCTCCGTCGGCCTCCGCCAGACAAGGTCGACCTACGATCGGCTTATCCTTAACCATTCTCCGTGAATTCCGTTCCACTGAGCTTCTTGCACTAGATGCGGAGCCTGTGACTCATAGTAGTAGCAACACAGGGGACGATTCTCTCGGCGGGAGAGCTGCAACCCTATGGTGTACACTCAGTCATACAGCCGAGGGTGGCTAATTACCATGTACATATGAGATTTCCTTACAAGAGGCAATTACCTTCGGGAGAGGAAAGATGAGTGTGTTCTTCCTTAGGCGGCAGAAAGCGATTCGCTGATAAAATTCTAGTTTCATGAGGAATGTCGGCAAGTCCAGCAATTTTTGGAGAATGCGTCTGACAAAGACAGATATTATAAAGCAAAGTGCAGAGAACAAAACTTTTGTGCCCAGACAGATCACGACTGTTTCCTCGACGCACTATGAAAGTGTGTGCTCCGTCAAACACACACGTTTTCCTAAGCGAGATTTTGTGCTGACCGGTTGCTCAAGTGACGTCCGTGAGCATTACGTTGTGCGACACCCTCATTTTTGGGGGGGCGGCTCCGAGATCAAGTCTTCTCTACATAGTCACTAGAAATGTCGAGTTCTTCGAGCCTTTGCGGGTGAGAGCCTACTGTACACTCATTTTTTTCATGCAACTATCCACATTTGTGCTTTGGTGGTAAATCATCATAATTCTCTCCACAGTACTGTATGCATTAATAGGCAAATTTACGACACTTCATTTGAGAGATCCCCAGTTGTAAGTCACTAACTATTCACCGTCATTTAACCGACGACTACAAACTCCTGGTTCCAGTGTCTAGTGACGTGTATTTTCATTAAAACAAGATCTTACGTTTGTGTAGTTAGTGGACACACACACTGTCCTCGCATTCAACGCTCCAATAACAAAACTAGTTGTGTACGGTAGTAAAGACAGATCGGCGGTCGCGTCACAGCCCATGAGCTAATAAGTATTACTGTACTTTAATGCAGGCACTCAGACCCGGGATCAGATGAAAGTATGCAAACCGAAAACTATGGTGCCAGCCGAAGGACTGAGCGAGACGATCTGCGCTGATGCAAGTGATTTGTTTATTGCGTCAGACTGTTGTTCTCCTTATAAATACATAAATGGGGAAACCCGTAGAAAATTATTTTCACAAGGAGGAGGTCCACATGCTAGCCAGGTTGCCCGATGGGAAGACGCGCTTTTCTGCTTATCTTTTTCTGCGGAAACGTGTAGATTTCAGATCGTTTGTTCCGTTTATCTCTATATCGACGATTTTTTGTGAAATCACTGGTAATGAGCAAGAAATGTACCATTTTCTCATTAATTTTGGGCTCTGATGTTCTTTACTGTGGTTAACTTTAATTACAGCTGGCTTACCTTTAGAAATTTTATAAATGAATCCATTATTTCCACCGCTTCGTAGGTTTAGCGTTGCAAAACCGGTGAGAAGCTTAAGCGGTGTTGCATGTGACACAGAGCTATGCATGGCATCCTTAGGAACTAGATTTTGGACTTGATCTCTTCCATGTTCTCACATAGGATGAGGTTTTGTTAAAAAAATAATTAATCAGAATAAGAATTGTCTTAACGAACGTTTTGGTCTAATTTAACGAGTTTTGTCGATGCGCTGCTTCCGAGTAGATTGGACAAAATCCCACATCTCCCTTACCAAAGCAGATCGGAGCAAAAGGAAAAGCCTTCACTCGATCTTCTGGATACCAAAACCCAATGAACAGTAACTCCAATTAACCCCTGTATACGGTACTTATTTACGACTCGCCTTGTGAATCAAAAATGGAGAGTCGTTTTGTGATGGGCAGAACTACCGTAATCTGCATGTGGCGTTGAACCGTCACGGGAATGATCCCGGAGCAAGCGACCTTTGATACGGCGCTGGAAATTGCACCGCCGAAGGTGTCAGGGAAACTGACGCGCAGAAGGCGAAGTCCAGAACTTCTGCCATCACCTTTTTCCCAGTGTACTGTATCCACCGTTCCTCTAAGATTCGACGTTGTATGATGGATGGAAACTGTTCTATGGACAGGAATGCCCAAGAGCGACCGGGCGTCACTGACCGAGCATCCACATGCAGCGCACGTGCGGGGAAACACACTCCCATCCGACGACGCACCGCATGAAAGACCGCGTGATCGCCGACAACCACAGAGCAGAAGGGGAGAGACCCCAAAGTAGACGGCAGAGTTCTCGTTCTCCCATCGCGCACAGTCACATTTCTTCGGGGCTCAGCGACGAGTGCTTTGCGTCTTGGACGTGGATGGTGTACCCCTGCGTCCTTGCGTCCTTGCCAACCGCTACCCTTTCCGTCGTGACGAGTGTTCCACGCGAGTTCGAAATGTCACTCCGTGGTCAAGTGTGTAGCAGAAGTGTTTAGACTAGCTTGCAATGGCGCACAACCACAGGGACACCGCGTCTTCGGTCGACGACTCCGCCATCCCGTCCAGGTTCTTGTCTGACCGTTCCCGTCCCCTGTCAACGCTGACGGTTTAGTTCGTCGTCTTGCAATGTCCAGATCGCAGATGCGGGCCTCGAGCAGCTGCCAGACTGGTACTTTGGCGGAGACAGTCCTCTGTACAAGTCCACACACGTCAAGCAGCTGGACATCTCCAAAAACGCCTTCCTAACTGTGCCGCCGCAGGTGTTTACACTCACCAATCTTGTTTCGTACGTCTCACTGTACTTTGCTCCATCTGACAACCCCTTCCCTTCCAGAATTGACATTAGCAATAATTCACTGACGAGTATTCCTGAAGATATATGCCTGCTTAAGAAGCTGCGGCATCTCTCCGCACGCAACAACCTCCTCGAAGGACTACCCAAGAGTCTTACTCAGCTGGACAAGCTGGAAACCGTCAATTTCTCCGGAAATACGTTCGACCGGATACCGCCCGTTCTCTTACAGATGGCGTCGCTCAGGATGGTCTATCTAGGCGCCAATCGCATAGAGTCATTGCCATACAACTTTGAGGCATTCAAATGGTAGGAATTTGATCGGGTTGTCCTGATTAATAGAAAATCCTAGGGTCGAAGTGCTGTACCTAGGTGGAAATCGTCTCACCGAAATTCCTGCCACTATTGGACATCTCAAGAACTTGACGTCTCTTTCGCTGAGCGGCAACCGATTGGAAACCATACCACCCACGTTGGTTGAGCTGCAAAACCTGCAGAATCTCGCGTTGCACGATAACAACCTGAAGGTAACGTCGCATACATGCCGTTCCAACTCACAGACCTCTGTTCTAGGCTTTGCCAACGGAAATTGTCAAGCTCCGCAACCTGCGCCACCTGAGTCTTCGCAACAATCCTCTGGGTACGAAGATGTCACAATCGGTTTATTGACGGCTTGTTTAGTTCACCAGTTCGTCCATGACATGGCGTTCGACCCGCCATCTCTGAAGGAACTGGCTGCAAGGACAGTCAGGATGCGCGTTCCGTCACCCATCGTGGAGAGGGTGCTGCCGCGAGAAATAATGCGCTACTTGAACTCTGCTAGCCAATGTGTGAACCCACGATGCAGAGGAGTCTACTTCGAAGCGTGTGTGGAACACGTGAAGTTTGTGGACTTCTGTGGAAAGTATCGCGTGCCCCTTCTACAGTACCTTTGGTAGGTAGAAGTAGTTTTTTATTAGTCTCTCGTTCATGCTCCATCAATGGAATTAGAACCGAACAGAAATGTAACTGTCACCTGTTTAGCTCGTCACGCTGCACGTCCAACAACCCTGCCTACGGTAGTTCGTCTGATTATTCCGACTACTCCGACACCGACGACCTGCGCCCTAGCCGTCCTGGACCGTCCTCAGACCTCAAGATGAGGAAGGTCCTCCTTGGATAGTCAGTCTTCTTGCGGCAAAACATCCCTTCGCCAAGATCTCAGCGCCCCACAGCTCCATTGCACCAAGTGTCGATTTGGGAAATTCACAAAGAGAGTATGCAAATAAACGGTTCCAAAGATGAGTCCGGTGTTGCGTGGAGAGATCACCTTTACAATTGGAAACCCAGCGGCCAATCGACGGCCGTGCCACACAACGCGGCGAACAGCTGTCCGCCAGGCGATCTCCGCTGTTCTCATCGCCGGAAATCGAATCCTGTGCGGGCAGCTCGACCCCCACTAGCTTATTTACTGCTTACCGTGCATCAAACGATACATCGGCTTACAAAGTTGTCCTTGTCGTATTGTCATGCGTTGCGCTCTGCTGCTTGTCATCGCGATCACAGCAGCGCTTATCCCGTCGTCGCAGCAGTACAATGAGATCAAAGCGACGAAAGGGAAATTCTTTGTTTATCAGTTGCATTCGAACAGTTTCTTTCGGAAAACAGGTACGTCTGTCTCCACCGTGGCAGAAATAACCTTCCTACCACAGTGGACGTAAAATGGACGGCAAGCATGAACGGGAAGCCGGATCTTCCTCACTGGCTACATTTGGTGCCATCGAGGCACCGGCCGCTCGCCTTTCTCATGGGCACTCCGGTGACGGCTCTGAAGCAGCTCGTGGTGCATGTGATAGCCCGTCGCTACGACTCGCACGAAGTGGCCGATCAGTTCTTCACGATCGCGCTCAACGAAGACCGTATGAGAGAGACCAAACTCGTAGCTTCAACACTTTGCTTCCTAGATCGCTACAACTCCAGCACTCATCAGATTGTGGAGCTGCATGTGAAGAACGAGGACGCTGAGGAGCTGATCAACGGGCGAGGCGGACGCCTGGCCAACATCGAGAAGGCGATCAAGGAGACGTTCCGAGGCAGGAACGTCAATGCCTACATCTACAACATCCTGCCTTCGGCGACCCCTCCGCCCGAAAGTCTTCGTTTTGTCGGTCGACAAAAGCTCGGGTAAGTGCAGGCTAACTCTTTGAAATCTGGTGGTTGTAGAGCGATTCTTCAAGTGGGAACGCAGAATAGGTTCCACACAAACATCGAAAACCTGATTCGTGGGCTAAAGTCCAACCCGCAGTACTGTAATCGCAACGCACTCATTCCGTTGAATCGTCAATTTGCACAGATATTCGAAATCGACTGGTGCCAGTTTGACCTGGTAATTGTACGAACGTTTGTCTCCAAGGGTCTAGAAGTAACTTTAGAAAAACTTAACCCAAGCTCCGCCACAGATCCCTGAGATCGCGGAACAGAGAGTTGCCCATTTTGGGGCACTGCCATTGCCCAATGCTGAAACGCAGGTTACCAACGGAGGGACGCCCATTCCACCTTACTACGCCAAGCATTACTTTTGGGACTCGGTCTTGGTAGGAACTACCTCTACATGGTTAGTTAATGTGAGTTGGCGCTCAGATCATTCCACTCCTGCTCGTTATCATCATCGTTCTCGTCCTTGGATTAAGTCTCATCTTTTTCGGAAGACGCGAAGGTCAGCACTGGAGGGACTACAAGACATCGCGGTATGCTGGCAGCATGTGTATGTCGGGTTCAACTCCTCCTTCAGCGAGCAGATGCAGGAATATCTGACCATCCGAGATAGTCAAAAGCACCTGAGAGAGCTTTCCGTCCAGCGACAAATGCTCTCCATGGCGAGCGAGCGTGCGCCAACCGAAACTCCGTCCGGAATACACGCGTTCCTTCAGCTGAAAGAGAACTCGGCCGAGGGAGCGGCGGGCAAGGAGCAAAGTCACGCGAACACTCCATTCAGTCGATCCAGATCACGTTCCAACCTTCCCTCTGGTTTGTGTGCACACCTTATTCTTGAGCTCGAAGTGAGTTTAGGCGAGGGAGAGACTAGACCACTCATTGTGCCGAACTCGGCGGTGGGGAAGCAAACGGTGGCAGAGGCTGTGAAGGCGACCGGATCGTCGTTGCACCTGTACAGGAATCCGTTTGACGACGAAGCCCTCACCGACGAAGAGGAATACGGAGAATCGGATAATGAGAAATAAGCTGTAAAGTAATAAATGAAATATAGTGCAGGAGGTCCACGTTGTCACATGTCAATGTATGGAGCGGTACTGGCAGTAGTTAACACTTAAGAGATCCTCGGGTGCCGGGACCACGCAAACTTTTTGAATGCGGAAAACTGTTGACTGCTCTGTGCATTTTTGTTGTTTCTGTGCGCAATGAAGCGAAATGCTAATTTTATTCAGAGAATCGGGCGTAAGATTCCTAAATGCTCTGAATATGTCATTGGTCTTCGCAGACCAATATGTATACCCAAACTCCACTGGCTAAAGACTGTAGGTGTGCTTAGGAAGACCACATTTAGGAAGCGTTTTATTCGTACAGAAAAATGAATCTAGCGCGACATTGCTATGAGAGGAGCTTCAGAAAACTTTTGTTAAAATTTTACAGCTCCTTGCGACCCTTTTTCGTCTTCGGAGGAGGCACGTATACCGGTTCCGGCTCATCTTCCTCATCGTCATCTGAAGGCAGACTATAAACGGGGCTAAGGTATTGAAAATTTACCATCGAGAGCAATGTCTCCGCTCATGATCTGGTCCACCCATGTTTGCAAGACTTCCAGGTTGCTGTCAGAGTGCTTTTTGGGGTCATCCAGGTTCAGTTGGGACATGTCGAGCCAGATTCCTTCCTTCTGCAAAGCCTTTTCAATGTTTCTATTACGCACCTTTAGCCAACCTCAGAAATATCGACCAGACCAAGCTGTGGGCCTTCCTCAATATCAATTCCGAACATCTCTTCCCAAACATCGACCATCAGAGGGAACTCGTCTAAAGCGTTGGCGTCGGTTATGTGGACGAGATCATCTGTTCCTACCGGGGTCAATCAGAACGATCTCCAGGGTGCCAGCATGCTCGCTGTTCTCCTCGGCCAGCTTTTTCAGCAGTTTAAGCATCGCCTTGCCGCTGCGAGTCTCCTCGTCACAGAAAGCCAAGATCATGCGCTCTTCCTCCTCGGGATCTCTCTAGACGGTCTCCGTCGCAGATCAAGGACTGGAAACAGCTGTGCTTACCCAGACGTTGAAGTAGTTGTCAAGGGAGAGTTTCTGCATGACGGGCTCCTTGTTCTTTTCGACCCAGTCCTCGAACTCCTCTTCCGTGTCGACGTTAGTGGGTGCGAAAAGCGGATCGTCTTCGAAAGGCCGATGCATCTGGACCTCGCCGACGCGCTTCAGACCCAATCGCTTAGCCCACTTAAAGGAGGAAAACGCCGATTAGCATATAATATCCGGGACATACGTAGGAGTTGACGACCGCGTAGAATTCGATTTCTCCCATAAAGTCTTCAGCGGCTTCCTCAAACTCTTTCAAAGCTATAAATGCGCGACTACTTAGAAATCTCGGCAAATCAGGATGTACCTGCGCTTCCTGGCTCAAAGTATCCGATAATGCGGACAGTCTTGTCGTCGAGGTCTTCAAATTCGTCGAGTTCGTGGGCGTCATTGATGATGGTCACCGGGTCATCAGGGATCTGAATACTGCGCATCCAACACACAAAAGACAACTTGCGTCGATTTTACAAAACATCAAATCCTCAAACTCAAATAACAGAGAATTAAGTGACTCGATTCTAATTGAGGAATTGGACGACTGTTCCAATACACTCAATCCTCATTTTTAGGATTCTCTTAGCTCAATTAAGGAGAGGATCTTTTTGGTCCAAAATGGAAAAAGTGTCCTTACATCCATAAGCCACGAGACGAAGACCTCGGGATCGCGAACTCCGTTGTACTCGATCTTATATCCGTCCTTGTAAACGTGGATGGTGTCCTCTCCCTTGTCCACTTCTAAAACAAACCTTGTCCTCTTTTTCCACTAAAGGTCACTGAACCTTCTTGTTTACGCAGTTTTACTTCCTTAGTCGTGTTCACAACGTAGAAGTTGTACCCACGCTTGGTCATCACCTGGGCAGACAGCTATAACAAATTAACTGGCTAGCCGCATTAGTCATCAAGGACGGGCTACCTGCAAGAAGCACTCGTACTGGTCGAGCTCAGAGTCGTCCTCTTCGACGTCGTTAAAGAACACGACCGACTTTGCATCTTCGGCGAAGATGGTTTTGTTGAAAGTCTTCTCTGTGAGCACCTGAAGTGTGTGTAGGTGAGCCTCTGAGGGAACATGATTGTGATCAGCCGGATGTCATCTTGGCCAAGCATGACGAGGGAAAGCAAACGAAACACTAGCTCAATGACTGATTTGTGTGGGCATGATGGCAGACTTGATGGGTGTCGAGATGACGCGCCGTTGTGACGCCAACGGTATCGAGACTTTGTGTCGAGCCCACTGTTTGCTGTCCCCTTAGCCCACGTTAGAAATGATAGCCACTTGTCGAAAAAGAACACTTGGAGAAGGACCCAGCAGCATCTGAAACTAAAACATACCTCGGTTCTGTCGAATCCGTCGTATTCCAACTCCGGATAGCCCAAGAACATGCAGTCGAGTTCTTCGGTTTTCGACGATCCGACCGCTATACCCGTAATGAACACGAGCAGCAGCAGTTTGAGCCCTGCCATCCTGAAAGCGAAAATCAGAAACCCGAGGTGTGAAGGCGAGCTTCGTCTGGCCGAACGCAATTAGCCTCCAGTGGCAATGGGACCCAGACAAGTTATCCGCGGAGCGACAAAGACAAAGCGGAGCGTTTGAAACACAATACAGCACAGGGAGGGGATGAATGCAGAGTCGGGGGCCGACCGTCAGCACCGCGGTGCCGCATCAACATCCACAACCAGTTGTTATAAGACCAGCGCCGGCAATGTGTTTATCCTCAGTTTAAACTTCTCTGTATTAAGCAGACGTCTTTATCTCGTTCTCTCTACGAGAGGTAGCAAAAAGCGGGAGTGTGCTCGGAAAGAAAAAAAATAATTGTACACGATGAGGGCAATAGCTGAATGAATGAGTGAGTGGGTGATCGCGATCTGCAGCCGAAGGAGTGTGGGTGAGAGGGAGGAGGTTCGCCGCCTGGCCGCACTGCACCGCCGCATAAAACGGAGAACGGGACAGATTTCGAACGACTTCTCACGGCCCTTTCCGCATATCTATTGATAAAACCGAGATCCAGATGGGATCAGCTGCTCTCCCACGGCTGCAATTTGCTACAGTTTGAAAAACAAGCAAACAGCTCGGAAGGTGTGGCCACCGGGCATGCGTGATCAGTAGAAGGCGAAACATTGTTGTTGCAGAGAATGGGCCACATGACACGCTACGGTATACGATCATATCGTGCACAATTTCTGCTCCCTTAAACTGTATCAATAGAGGAATAACAAAGTTGTGAACCTGGTCAAGTTGTGGACTCGAATGCTCTTTCACCAGCCCAGGCTTTTCTTTGATAGAAATATTTCTAAACACACACTGATTGAGAAAGGAAGGAGTGTTATGCAAAGGGAGAAACGTACAGGGATATTTTTATCGGATAGCGAAGCTGCTGAATCTGTTTCTAGAGCGTAGAGTGTTTGAAGGTAGCCTGCAGTGCTGTGGATTTTTAGAAGAACGGTTTGAGCAAAGAGAGTTTTGAACCTTCTTCGAATTTCAGTTCTCTAACGTTCACGAAAAGCCACATATGCGAAAACGTGCTGCTGCACCAAATATATATCAGTAAACGCAAATCGCACCTTGTATGCCTACAAGGTATGGTAAACGCCTCAATTTTCTGCTTTCAAATGGGCTCGACGCTATTTCTTCCGACCAACATGACAATCTCTGTCGATGCGCATGCTCTTGCATGTGATTAAATTTCCGAAAGAGCAGTTCCTCAAGTTCTCAGGCAGTCTTTTGCGGATACGAAAAAAACGTCGTAATCTTTTGCAAACGATCTTTTTATGCAAATTTAGGTATTTCAAGTATTCTTCTTTGACGAAGACTTCCATGACGAATCCAATGAATTAAGAAAAACATGTTTTGGGTATGGCACCTTAATCAGACTGGAAGCGATTAACCCTCAACAGGAGTAACCTAGCCTCGATTTTTTGTCCTAAGCAAGAATCTTTCGCCTTTCTAAGAGCAGCTAAAATTGACGGAGCGAGCATTAAGAACAAAACTATGGAGTTTTTTTGCAACATAAAGCTCTAATAGTATGACTCCTCCGTTTTTTTCCTTTTTTATGGATCGACAAAAACTTAAACTTTATTGTTCGATGTAGGAACACTCAGTCTGTTGCATTTTTAACTGGTTTTCTACAGGAAATGTGTCACAGCCAGTCTTCCCCAGATGACCTTTCCGTCAAACGAGTATCTGATTCTGCATTTTATTCACATTTTGACCAACTCATCCATTACGCGTTGACTTAGCATGCCTTTTGACTGATCTTTGGCTGAATATGAATGAGCAAGAGACTAAATAAATTTGCTCACATCGTTCATGTCGTAGTTTGTGATGGAGATGTGCACATGGATGGCGTTCAGCGAATGACCCTCCGTCTAACACGTGAGGCCTCCTCACGAGATGATTTCCCGAAACGAAGAATAAAACACCAAATGACCCGTGGAAGGTGCCACTTGATTCTGTCCAGTAAATTAATCGGGCTTCTCTTATTTCTATGCGGGAAAAAATTTCAGTCAGATTGTTTTCCATATCTTGACGCGAAGAAAACGTTTTTCATTTCTTATTTCCGCCCTTTATCTAACGTTTGTGGTTACACTGTACTGTGCATTCTACTAATCGTTCTTAACGTGATCACTAAATTATCGGAAATTTTTTGCCTCCGAATCAAGACGACCCTAAAAAGATTCGAATGAACACCCAAAACAGGATTGTATCCTGAAACAGGCTTAAATCCGGAAACATCTTCTGATCCGAGTGCCTACCAATGCATGCTTCACTCCTCATTTAAGCTCCAAAAGGTGAACAATTGTAACTGCACACACTCTTGTAAGCTCGGCTTGAAAGACAATAGATAAATGAGTTCCATGTTTCATACTGTCTCTACGTTGCTGTAAGTTCCATGTTTTCAAACCGTTGATAAACGGAGATGGAAAACAAACAGTTTCATTGTGAATTGCTATAGACTTGCCCTCAAACTCGTTCAGCACATTGTAAGGCCATCGGTAGAGTTCCGGTTATGTGAGGGCTAGTCCTGCTCCCTTGCCGGAAGTGCCATGTTTTTAAAGCTGTGTAGGAACATGTTCCACCTATCATCGTTGAGGCAGTGCGGTCGTCTTGTTTTGGCACGTACGGTGAGCGTTTGTGTGGTTAGAAGTAAAGTAGCGGAGAAGGGCGCCGGGTTGACTTTTAAAGTGGCTGTGTGACCTGTTTAGTTCTGTCGTTCTTCCGAGAAGCACTTCCGAAGTCGGCTATCTTGTCGCCGCACAACCAATTACACGCTCCTATATTGTGGAACAGGCAAAATTGCGGGTCGTAAAATGACTGAAACAAAGGCTTCCACAAAATTGTCTTGCGTGTGGTAGCGCACAAAAACAGCGTGGTGCGTTCGACTCGCTTCACGCTTCCCATGCTTCTTCGATGCAAGTCGTTCGCCATCGTTTCCACTTACCCGAACTACTGCTATTTCGCTTCTGCTTCGGCGGACAATTCGCACAAGTGCACGTCGGGCGACGGAACCGCTACTGCATTAGTACAGTAAGCGTGCCTTTCGCTACCCCTTGCTACGGAAGAGCAATCAACCGCGGTCTTTCTGCAACGCTCTTGAACGTCCGAACGAGGCGTTGTTAAACGTCTAATCAGCAAAGCGCAAGTTTCTCGTTAATGCATCGCCCGGGGGGATTTATTAAATCTGCACCATACTGTTGGACCGTTACATCTCCGGCGTCTTTTCGCCGCTGCAACCACATCGAGTTCTCCTCGACGACTTCTGAGCATCGCATGCAGTTAAGTGGTAATTTTCAGCATAGTTGCTCATCGAGGCCGAGCGGGGCGCGAAGTAAGCGGCGGAATCGGATCCAACACCCACCGAAGGGAGGTGTTTCTTCAAAAGCGCAGTCGCATTGTCCGGTGCGTTTCTCGCGCGCCTCTTCGACGCTTTTTGAAGCACACATCTGCAGATTATTTTCTGCTGCTGTGTTGCCGCGCGCACACGAAATCCGCGATCATCCGTAATAGGCGGTGACGTCACGTGCGAACGATGACTCTTGCCGGCGGCCTGTTGTCGATGATCTCGGGGACTTCAGCAACCCGGTGACTCATCCGACACACCAATTGAGCAGAGCCTACTCCTCCAGTGGTCGCCGCCCGCCCTCCATGACCATCACTCCTTTAGCTTGTCCGCTTCGGTGACACATCGGAAAAGGAGGAGCTGCGCCCGCGATCGTAATACTTGAGTAGCCACCCACACCGGTTTATTTAAGGCACTGATGTCACTTCCTATTCGCTATTCCAATTGAGGACCGGGGTTCTTTTCGCTTTTGTCATCGTCCTGGTACGCTCATTAGTGGTCGCGTGGTGGTCAGCGCAGGCGACGGGAACCGTGTGAAACCCACTTTTTCAGAAGCGTCTTGTTTCTGCTAGATGGAAGTTTGAATGAGAGTCTGTCTTACCCTACTCATCCTCCTCGTGGCTCTTCTGCTTCTCTCCACATCGGCGTATCCCTCTTTCCGACACAGAAGCAATCACAAAAGGTTGGATTTCCGGCGCTGGTATACGGTAGCTGATGAGTCAATTAGGTCGAAGGTGCGTCTGATGGTACGGAAAGGGAGCAAGCTCGACCACATGCACCGGAAAACGATGAATGACTGGCGGAAGGCGTACTTCTTCAACGAGAAGCGGTAAGCTAACGGCTACCGTACTCTCCTCACCCCTTGCGGCTTTCAGAAGAGGCGACTTCGCCCTTGACGACATACTGTCACAAATGGATTCTTTCGTCAGACCCCGTTTCGGGTGAACAACAAAGTGCCAGCAGAAAGAAAGCCCCACCGTATTGTTTGTATATACTGGTCTTCGTCTCTTTTGTCCGCAAAATCCGGGGAAGCCCCCCCGGTGCCCCTACAGCAATGCTAAGCTCCTCTCGTATCAGCTTTAAACGCTTTGGTTACTTATATTGCCGCTTTACGACGACTTCAAACAACTCGACTCGTTAATATTCCCGAATAAAGCACTTCCGTAACGGGCGGCCGACGGTCTTTACACAGCGAACACTAGGGAGTTTCATAATGTTAGGAACCACCGGCCAAAAACAGGTTTCCACAACAAACAAACTTTTGTTTGCTTCCGGTTGTTTCCTTTTTCTTAATCACCAATTAAGTGCCCTTGTACAGCAGCAGCCGTCGGACGTAGTGCCTAAAAAAGAGTACGACCTACGAGACTTTTTGCCCAGCCACACCGGATTCTGGCCGGTCACCGAGACCGGAGTAATTGTACGCATAAATGGGATGGCAACTGGCATAAACGAGTCCGGACTTCCGTATGTCCGAAATTATGAGCGGCGATGTCTACAGTATTGTGGGTGATTAAGTTGTTGGGCGACCGTTATCCGCGCACATCTTCTCGAATAGTATGTGCGCAAGTGTGGCGCCGCCGGCCGATCCGATCGTGTCGACCGTCGTCGTAACCGTCGTCGAGAGTTTGTGATTTTCTCGCGCGGTGTTAAGGAACGCATGCGGGATATTGTCGTCAAGGGGACATGGACGGCCGTGACCTTAGGGTGGCACTGTGCGGCCGACAGAAACGTCGATTGTTGATTATTGAGAGCAGCCGTTAGTTCGCCTCCGCGCCATGTCTTTCGCCAAGGTACAGTAGAGACTAATTAACTCAGTGGCCGCACTAATTAAAGGGCCCTTAATTTTTTAAGACGATGTAATTGCTAATTTTCAGAATGACTTGGTCTGGATGGATTCCGGCATCGGGTACGCGACGCCGGCCGTCGTCGTCGAGACCGATCCGCTCGTCGTCTACAACGAGTTGACGGTACGTGGAAGTTGGTTAGGACAGTTTTTACATCTAGCATGCCCTATAGAATTGCAACTTCACAATAAAACATCACACTCGCCTAACCCGGAGGGACCACCTGGACTACATGACAGAAAATCTGTGCCTGAGGTAGGCGTCCAATGTGGACAATCTTGTCTATATTCGCTTGTCTCAGTGACGGGAAGCCAGAGTCGCTCCTGCACACCCTCTACACGCGGTTCAAGAACAACCGCTACTATGTAAGTCGGTTGAGGGACATGTCACTCAGCTGTTGCCTGGCCCTTTTAGTCCTACAATGGTCCCGTTCTGCTATCAATCAACCCCAACGAGAATCTGAGCATCTACGACATGTCCGTCATGAAGCAGTACAAGACGAAGGCGCTGGAAGGGCTCCCTTGGTTCGCCACGTGACCGTTTTACCGTTCCTGAACGCACTTTTTAGCCACCCGTTCGCCGTCGCGCAGAGAGCGCACAACAACATCAGGGACGGTTCTTCGCAACAGGAGTTCATTTTGTTTTCGTAAGTAGCGCAACCCACAACATCGGAAGATGTTCCCATTTCAGCGGAGAGTCCGGATCCGGCAAGAGCACGAATGCCTTGCACGTCATGAAATATCTCTCGTACATGTCTTCACGCATCGACATCGAAACAGTGATTAATTTACTGAACAGATGACCTCATGCAAAAAATGATTTAGGTCGAAAGCGTACACTGCATCCTTTCCGCCTTCTCGCGTGCAAAAACGCAGAAAACTGAAAACGCCACGAGAACTGGGTTGTGCGTGGACTTCCTCTACGGCAGGTAAAAAATTGGACACCTGCCAGGACATCCCTCAATTGGGGGGGGGGGGGGTATGGAACCCGAATTAATTTCCTTTCAAAGAGTTTTTTTTTTGCAATATTATTATTTTCTGAACGTACAACGTTCTTCGATGGATTTTTCTTTTAATGAGTCAATTTCAAGTAAAGGTAGTCAGTTTTCAATTACGAAAATAGGAAAGGGTGTGATATCACTGCTGTGCAAGCACTACAAAAAGGCCACACACAGCGGATGTGAACAGCTCCCACAAAACAGACAAAAAGTTCGTACGTTCGCTCGCATTATGCGGACGGATGGGCGTACACTTTCAGACTGTCCTCCTTTATTTGGTAGTTTGATTTGAAAAAACTCTAAATTGTACATTGAGGGCTCTCATATGCCACTAGCTATTGCAATCTCTTTCTTTAGCTGTTGAAGCGAAAAACGCTTGCGTCAGAAATTCGAAAATAACACACAACATATGCATTCAAACCTCTTTGTCTGTCGAAACAGACCTCGGTTAATAACAAAAGCTTTCAGTGGAGAAGGCGCCGAAGGGCTTCGAGTGCGCCAGGTTCTGCCGCTCGACCTTTTCCGGCTTGTCGAACAGAAGCTTGGCGAGCGCAACTACAATGTCTTCTACCAGATGTGCACCGGAATGTCACAGGCGGACAAAACCAAATACGGCATCAAGACCGCCACCAAGTTCTTCTATCTCAACCAAGTATGATCTCTGCTAGTTAATGGTTGCCAACATATGTGCTTTCAGGGAAAATGCGGAATCAACGAAGAAGAAGAGGTTGAGAGATTCAGGCGCCTGCAGAAGGCGTTCAAGTATCTGAAGATCACCGATGACCAACAAGAAATGATGTTTGCCCTGTTGGCGGCCATACTGCATATTGGCAATCTGTATTTCGTCTCACTCAAGGTTGGAACTATTTAGCTTTCATCTTCTAGAAATAATTCTAGTGTGCTGGAGGAGAAGAGGGCGCGGACGTCGGAAACGACGCAGAGCTCAAATGGGTCGCCCTTTTACTGGGCTTGACCGTGGAACAGTGCAGAAACGTCTTCCTGAAGAAGAAGGTAAGAACCCATAGGATATAATCAAATAATTATGACCGCTTAAAGGACAAAATTACCAACCAGCCAGTGTCTATCACCGTGGAACAGGCGCTTGATATACGGTAAGGGGAGACCTATGACACCGCAAAAGCTGTAAACTTTAGCGATGCGGTTTCACAGCTCATCTACGACAAGCTTTTTACGTGGCTTCTAGCTCAAATTTCGAAGAGATTCGACTCAGGTGACTCGAAGGCCATCAGCGTGGTCGACTTCTACGGATTCGAGGTAAGCGTCTTCCTCTGAGCTATTCCATTCATGGCTTGTCCAGCGATTCAACAAGAACGGCTTCGAAGAGTTCTGCATTAACTCGGTCAACGAGCGGCTCGAAAGCGTATACATCAATCGCCTCTTCAAATCTGACCTCTCACTGCTGGAAACTGAAGGAGTCAGTGCCGGATACACGCTGAGCCCTCAGTACGACAACCTCGACGTTTTAACCTGTTTAGCGAAGAAGCCGACGGGCATAATCCCGCTGCTGTCAAACGAATGCAAATTTCCCAAGGTCTGATATTATGCTCTAGGCGTTGCTCATCGCTCTTTAGTCATCGGACGCCACGTTCCTGCAAAGCTGCAACGTAAACCAGCTGGACAAAACGTGTTACAGCAAGGCGCGATCGAAGGAGCGTCTCGAATTCGGCGTGACTCACTATGCCGGAAGCACGTGGTATGGTCTCGACGGATTCATCAAGAAGAACCAGAGAGTCATGTCCGCGTTGGCACTGCAAAGTTTGAGTCTTTCACAGAACATGGTAGGTCGTAAACACTGAACACGGTGATGAAGAACGCCTATTGCAGTCCATTGCCTCGCTCTTCAGTCTGACCGCAGAGAGCACAGTGGAGAAGACACAGTACCTAGCCGAACAGTTCTACGAGAGCGCAGCCGAACTTGCGAGGACCCTTATCAAGTATGTTACACCCCTTCAATCTTGGTTAGAACCTCTTGTAGACACCACTGCCAGTTCATCCGATGCATGAGATCGAACAACCATTCCCTCATTGGCAAGTTCGACCACCAGACCGTGGCCCGCCAGTTCAATGTTCTTCTGGTCACCGAAACGGCTATCAGTGTGAGCAAGAGCTTCCCACACAAGGTGACGATGCCTGAGTTCGTCGAAAAGTAGGACAACTCATGTTGACTAGCTTAACGTGCTAAATTAGGTACCGCTGCATCTTGCCATTCGAAGCAGTGCAGAACGTAAAACCAGACGCTCTCGTTCGGGACATTCTCGACGCCCAAGGCGTCAAGTTCTCCAACGACTTCCAAATAGGTATCTGAGCAACAACTGGAAATATCTAAGGTGTGTTTCCTTAGGTCGCACTCTCGTCTTCCTTCGCGCGAAGATGTTCGATCATCTTGATCGTACTCGAGGATCCATCGTCAATCGATCGGCCATCGTCATCCAGGCCAACCTGCGCGGCTATGTTGGAAAGCGTCTGTTT
Organism: Steinernema khuongi; assembly: GCA_016648015.1. Classification (NCBI taxonomy): domain Eukaryota; kingdom Metazoa; phylum Nematoda; class Chromadorea; order Rhabditida; family Steinernematidae; genus Steinernema; species Steinernema khuongi. Next base: position 142,984 of record JADLIF010003268.1, read on the forward strand.
CTGCGCAAGAAGAAGGCAATCACCATCCTCCAGGCCGGATTCAGAGGATGGAAGACAAGGCATGCCCGAAGGATGTAGATACTGCTGATAACCATTTTTTAGGAAGATGACTGAAGTTCTGAGGAAAAAACACTTAGAGACCATTCAGAAAGAAACTCCTCTCCCGCCCAGTAAAGTGCTTTTCCCCTTTGTAAGGCTCTGTGGACGTGTACTGTAACTTTGTCCCTTTGCAGCTTGAGGAGAAGGTTAAGCAGAATGGCCAGCCCAAGGAAACTGAAGGATGGTCAACGAAGATGATAGGCACCTATGTTCCTCTTCACGTGTCCCCCAAAATGCCGAACATCGACACCGAGACTCTCGAGGACTTCGCGGAGGAGAACTTTAAGGTTACTGTGTCATGACAGTGCGTTTAATATGCCCTTGGTTTCAGAATCATATCCTTGAATCCAGAAGGGAGCCTATTTTTACTCCCTTCCTAGTGAAAGAGTCCGACGAGAGCGTTGCTAAATCCCTGAAGATCTTCAAACTCGTCCTAAAGTACACCCTCTCTACAGATCTGTCACAGAGGGCGTTGCACGAAGTCGCTTCTCAAATAATGCAAGTGGTAAGCAGTTGTCAGTTTCCCTCAAAGCTTATTCGGTGAATGCGTTTAGGGCATCGATGACCAGAATCAAAGAGACGAAATCTATGTGCAGCTCTGCAATCAAAGCTACAAGTGTCGCGACAGATCGGTGCCTAACAGAGCTTGGAAACTGATGCTAATGGCCGTGAACAGCTTTCCTCCAAGCATCCACATTTTGCCGATGCTCCTTAAGTAACTGAACGACCTAAATCCAATTTAGCGCCCTTTTTAGCTATTTCCAAGCACAGGCCAAACCGCTGAGCACCCTTCTCTTGGCAGGTCTTCTCAATCGCGTTCGAAACGTCCACATTCAGTCGAACCGAAAATATGCTCCGACGATGCTTGAAGACGTACGTTTATCGTAGATCACGCGTAGATCATCAACGGCGATTTTCAGACCTCATTTTCAAAACATCTGTCGCCGGTTGTTGGCGTCAAGTTCTCCGATGACGTAACTCTGAACTTGGAAGTGGACTCCTGGGAGACCGTGGGCGAACTTGCCGAAAGAGCCCTAAAGCAGAGGTAGGAACCGTTGGACAAATCGATAAGAATTATCAGGGGATTGTCTAATGTAACAGGATCTATCTTTTTGATTTCCGTTTCTAGCCTGAACTCAACATCGATTTTTCAGGGGAATTTGCGACCAGGAGGGATGGTCTCTTTCTCTGCAGTTTGACGGCAGACTACTGTATGCGGATAACGACTCTTTCCTCTTTGACGCCATCAAGTACCTCGAAAGCGGAATGAAAGACCCTCACGCCTTCTACACCATCCAAGCGCCCCGAGCCAGTAGAGTCGACGAAGAGCCAAACTACCAGGATCAGGACCGCTCTCGCTCGCGGACTCTCAACCGTGAAAGTAAGCGCTAATATTGTTATTATATATCTACTCCTGTCCTCCCTATACAGAAACCCCGACGAGAAGCGATCTTCCGCCGATCCAGAGAGCGCCGAGTTCCCAGGAACGGATTACTCCGAACCGTTACTACACTCCCTCGCAACCGTCGCAGAGCAACTACTCCACGATGACGAACAGAATCCGAAACGCGAAGATTCCCTCTCGCAATAGCGATGTGGACAAATTCTTCGACGAAGTCTTTGACCAGGTTCTACCCAACTGCAGGTCAATATATTAAATGGCGATCTTAAGATTCTGCCTCATGACGAGTATCCCGCCATGTCCCCGACCCACTTGGCCGCCACCATTAAGGGTGGTCCCGGCGGAGAAGGTTCGAGTAAAGTTGACCTAAATGACAATAGTCTGAACCGGACAACCGACAGCACCTACAACTCGTCGGCTTCATACGTTCCTTACCAACCAGTGATGATGGTTCCTGCCGACTGTAAGAGTTTCGCTGCATGAAATAATGTATATTGTTTTCCTTAAGTCCGCATGTACATGGCCCCGATGGGTAACCCCATGATGCAGCACGACGATGGCAGATGCTCCCGCCTCACTGCGATTTCTGGATTTGTTCCGGCCGTTGTTCAACCGATGATCCCACAGAACATGGTGAACTACAGTCAAAATTCACCAGTAATAACTAGCGATATTCAGATGATGTGTGTGCCACCGGAAGGACACAGTTCTCCTTGCACCTATTACCAGTAAGTCACATCGTTAATAAGGCTCGTTTCTTATCCATGTTCCAGACCTTTTCCTCCGATAGACTCCAGTTCCAACTATCAACCGCGTGGGGATACAACGTTAAACGATACTACGTTGAACGAGGTATGTCACATAAGGTCTTCTACAGTTTATCGTATTTTTAGTCTCTCGACGAATCGAAACAGTCCATAATGATGAAAATTGTAAGTGCAAAGTCTAAAATTGGCTGTTTTAATTTGTTTTGCATAGAACTCCCGTCGTCACTTCGCCACCTCACCGACAAACGCCGTGGAGAACTCTCGGCTTGGTCAGATCTGCCCCACTTCGCCTAAAGCGCGCTACGTGGGCCTAGCGTCGCTCAAGGACACTACGGACGAGTCTATCCAGCCTCCTTTCCCGACCGTGAAGCCGACCAATCCGGAAAACCTCGTCCACAGAGTGCCGAAATCAAACATTGGAGGAATGACTGGCGACTATGTCCAAAGATCAACTGCTCTCCTGAATCGACCGACAAAGTTGGAAGCGGTCAATGGCGCACAGCTGGCGCAAGACGCCCATCGCTATCCTCCTCGCGACCACGACGCTACTAACGTAAGTCGCTTGCTGTCCGGGCTTCCGGTAGAAAGGTCGTTTCAGGAGGCTCCCTACTCCCAGTTAGCTGCCAATAATTCCTTCAATGCGTCTCAAAGCATGGACCAAAGTATCTACGGCGCAGTAATGTCGCCAAAAGGCACTCGGAAATTGGGACTGTACAGAGTGCCAAAAGACCTGTACGCGACGGCTCCTTCCACGACCAGCCAGAACAACGGCGCTCGCGCGGAAAGCCACCAGGCCACTATGAGTTTCGATAAAAGCGGAAGCCAGCAATGGAACGAACAGAACGACGTATCCATGTACTCGTCCTACTCGACGCTGAAACCCACGCCAACCAGTTCTCCGATGAAGGAATTGGCCAAGAAGCTGAAGAGTCCCACGAGCCCAACCGCCCTTCCGCCAGCGGTCGGCCTCCAGAGTCCCTCCGTGGTGATCACCATTCGCAAAGACGTGTGTTTCTACGTTTTCCAACACTTATGAGCACCGATGTTGCAGGTTTTCATGCCCAACGAGGAAGTGGAGGACGACCTAGATGCCAATCTGATATTCGCGCAAATCATCGACGACTGCAAAACTCACAATGTCATGAAGTTGCGGAAACATGAAAGGGACGGCGTAGTTCATATTCTCAGTATGACACCCTTTAAAGCAGTATTTGCACATTATTTGTTGCAGCTACACACGGAATCCCCCCGCAAATGTTGGAAACTCCTCAAGAAATTCCTATTGTCGTCAAGATGAGCATCATCCAAGCGGCTCGCTCTTGGCCCATCTACTTCAGCCGCATGTTCGAGGTGAACGAAGAGCGCTACGGCGGAAGCGTTCCCCGTCTCCTCTCCGTTGGAGAAACGGGTGTGCGCATCCTTGTTGCAGACCCTGCGAACAGAATCGAGCCCCTAAGAGTGCAAGATCACTTCGAGTGCGTTTTTCCGGAGCAATCTCAGAGTTTCAACGTGATTTCTAGGTTCATTGACTTGGAGTACGTGCAGAGCGACGAAGAAAAGGGAATTCTTCGTTTGCATGCGAAGCAAGACCTGGTCGTCGACCTGAAAACGTCAAACGCTGCTGGAGTCAAGAAGCTCATCGACAGGTACATGTCTGGAGAAACAAAAGCGAAGTATCTCATGCGCGCCACGAGCGACTACGTCACCACCGAGCCTGGATTCCTGAGCTTCAAGAAGGGCGATCTGATTCAGATCACCAAAGACCTGAACAGTGATTCAGCTGAAAAATGGTTGAAGGGAAGACTGGGCAACGAGTACGGTAAACTGTCGTCGGATTATGTTGAACCTTGCGACGCCGTAAGTAGACAGATTCTAGTCTTGTCCTATCTGCTTTATTCTTAGACATTCTATGGGTACGGTAAGAGTGGACCAGTGATGCCGACGCCAGTCGAGACTGCGTACTCGATCTACTCCGGAGACACTCTGTCGCACGAACCGGGCAAACACACGATGATGGAGTTCGCGATGTTGTACTTCCGCCGACCTAAGAACGTTGTCGGTTCGGACTCGATGACTCTCGGAAGAAAAAGTTTGCTCATATTTGCAAATGCGAGGGTAACCCCTGACTTCAGAGAAAGCGTGGACCTGGAAGGATGTTGCGGACAAAGTGAAGTACTCCGATCAGCCAATCAACCACTCGTTGCTTAAGATCGAAAGCGCCCAAGCGGACAAAATGGCACAGGAAGCTTTCCTATGTAAGATACTGTAGCTGTGAATCGAGTGACCGTAGTTTGTAGGTATCATGCGTTTCATGGGCGATGTGCACCTGAAGAAGAGCCAGAGCTACACGGACTGCCTGTACGAGCTACTGAACGTCTGCCACCAGTACCGTCCGCTGCGCGATGAAGTTTACTGCCAGATCATCAAGCAGACGACAAACAACCGAAGCCCAAAGGCGGACAATGTAATCCGCGGCTGGCGCCTCTTCTCGCTGCTTACCGCCTACTTCGACTGCTCGGAAATCATGCGACCTTACCTGTACAAGTACTTGAGCGACGCGGCACACGACGACCGAAGACCATATCACGGTGGGCGGAGCTTCGTCTTGCAACGTACTCACTTAAATGTTCAGCCATTGCGAACATCTGCCTCGAAAACATCATGAAAACATTCAAGTACGGTGGACGGAAGTTCCTGCTTAACGCCGCAGAAGTCGAGGCCATTACTGTAGGCGACGAAATGAGTCATGTTTAGACACTTTCTTACTTCTAGATGGGAAAGCAAATGCAGAAGCAGGTGTATCGTCTGCCCGGAGGTCATCAAAAGCATTTGGACACGACGTCGGTTACCGTAGCCGAAGAGATTATTCGCGATCTGTGCAGTGAGATGAACATTCTTAGTGCACAGGAACAACAGGAGTTCTGTCTCAGTTGCATCGCTGGAAGAGGTAAGGCGTAAGCGCAATCTCGAAGTGCAGTCGGTTTTGCAGAAAACACAATGAAACTGCTCTCGAACGACGAGTACATCATGGACGTGATCACAGAGCTGGAGCAGAGAAATGAAGAGTACTTCCTTATGCTGAAGAGGACAGTCTGGATCCACCCTCTCCGTCTGGATAATCCCCTTTACATAGACATGCTCTTCTTCCAGGTTTGTTTCTTCTGTTTTTCCTGTAGCATAACTTAATTGCAGACGGTTCCCGAGTATCTATCGGGCAACTTGAACAGCTTCGGCGAAAGCAAACTCACAGCAGCTGTTTTGGTGAGTTCTGACCGCTCTAAATGGCTTCAAACTGTTTTTAGACCGATGTTCTTGAGCTCGCTGCCTGTCTTCACTTGTCCGACAAAGTCAACCGAAACGAGAGGATCAACCAGTAAGTCAAAAACATCTTCCTTATCACTGTGTGCTCCAGAAACGAGTTGCCCGGGCTCGTTCCTCCCAGGCTCCTCCACAACATGAACGGAGAGCAGTGGACTAGGCGCATCACCAACAAAATCATGGAGATGAGCGCTGTGGAATGTTTCGAAGCCAAAGCTCGATTCCTAGGTGAGTGGATGTCTGAGCCAGTCAGTGTAAACTCCTTTTTAGCCATCCTAGAAAAATGGCTTCTTTTCGGCTCGGCCTTCTTCTATGTGCGGCAGCTGTTCAAGAATCGGCCAAGTGGTGACGTATTGCTCTCCATCAACAAAAACGGAATCCGCCTCAACGATTTGCGTACGCAATCGTTGATAACTCACATCACCTTTGAACAGGTAAGCGTTGAATCCTTTTTGAGAAGAACCACCTTGATTAAGGTCAAATCCACGGACCGAGTAATCCTGGACGGAAAGCACTGCCTGAATATAATGATCGGCGACGAAACCGAAACGCACACCCTCACGCTCGAAACTGAATCGGTAAGTGGAGGAAAGCCCTAAGGAATGCGTGCGAAAACAACATTTCAGGGAGGAGAAATATCGCGACTAATCGGCCAGTACTTGTTTATCGGAGACGAATATCGGGGCACTATAATACAAACGCCTTAGTTGAAGAGTTATTACGAAAGCTAACCTATCTCTAATAATTCACTTATGTATATGTGATAATAAAGTGTTATGAGGAATGCAAACGGCGAGGGGGCAACGCGCGGGCCGCCCGGAGTACGATCCCTGCCTGGGCTGAGAAGGCAGACGCGCAAATTTCTCAGCGATAATCCTCTTGTAAGCAGCTTAAACTCGCCGAGTTTTGCTGCCGTTAAAAGAGCGATCGATGCTTTCTCCGAGAACCCTTCTGTTACTAACGGTTTAGGACATTGGCGGCGAATCCGTCTGTCCTATTCAGGCACATTCCTCTAAGCGCTGTTGGGTTTGTTTACCAGCAGACGTAAACAAGCCCGTGGAAGATAACGCATGTGAAACGATCATAATTTCGCAAATAACTAGTCGCAAAGCTAATTTCCAAGTGCTGGTTTCTTTAGCAAGTGATCTGTCCATTCTATTTGCTTTCATCGCGCCAAGTCTGTCTTCGTCGACGTATGTTTTTCTTCCACTTCTGTTTGCTTCTTCCCCTGTATCCCAACTTCCCTAGCATCCTTTCGTCTCTTTCCACCGCGTTACTTACTTAGTGCACTCAACGACGTCCATTTCAGCATGAACTCGGACCTGGAGGAGAGCAAGCCGTTGTCCGGGCTGGATTCGCGCGAGAAGAGCTCGCGGTTCTTCCGCAACCGTTTGGGCTCGCGTCGGATCCGCAACCGACTCGTGCAGAAGTACGGCCTGTGCAACATCTCGCTCGTCAACGTGCCCAAACAGCGCAGAAAGTATTTCAGGTAGATAAGACCCCCTGTCAGCGGAAACACTTGCCTCGTTTAGTGACATATTTACCACAGTAATAGAAGTAAAGTGGCGCTGGTGTTTACTCTTCTTCTCCATGTCCTTTGTCTCATCGTGGACGTTCTTCTCCGCCATCTACTATGTGCTCGCTGTTTCCCACGGCGATCTGGAGCATGGTTCCGACGCGAATTGGGTGCCATGCGTCCAGAACGCGCAGACCTTCACCAATATTTTCCTCTTCGCCTTTACCACTCAGACGACCATAGGTAATTGAGGCCTGTTTTCATGTTCTCATGGCAACCTGTGTGTTTAGGCTATGGATTCCGGTAAGCGCGTCCCTCATTAGACAAAGCAATCATAACCGTTTCATGGCAGATATCCGACGGACGAATGCCCTTTGGTCATCGTTACAATGTGCGTGCAGTTCATGGTGGGTGTTATGTGCCAGACCCTGATGGCAGGTGTTATTTTCGCAAAATTGGCCAGACCAATTAAGCGGGCCGCTACCATTCTTTTCAGTAAGAACGCCGTTATTTGCATGCGAGACGGCAAATTGTGCTTGTTGTTCCGCGTTGGCGATATGCGAAAGAGTTCCTTGGCCGAAGCGCATGTGCGACTACAGGTCACAGCTGAACCACGCTTTCCGAAGTGTTACATCGTCGCTTTAGATGATTAAAAAGTGTGTGACCTTTGAAGGGGAACTTCTGCCGTTTCATCAGTTCGACATGAACGTCGGCTACGACAGCGGGCTAGACAGGGTGTTCGTCATGTGGCCCATCACGATATGCCACGAGATCGACGAGGAGAGTCCATTGTATGAAGTGAGTCGGGACGCGCTTCAGACGGCAAGATTCGAGATAATCGCCATTCTGGAAGGCGTCGTGGAGAGCGTTGGATCTACAACGCAAGCGAGGACGAGTTATTTGCCCAACGAAATCCTGTGGGGGAAAAGGTACGACAGCCCGTGGATACAGATATAAGTGTAACTCACAGGTTCGAGAAGCTGGTGACTTACCAAAGGGAGAACGGCGAGTACCGTATCGATTTCGAGAAATTCCATAATCTCTACGACGTGGAAACCCCGTCGTGCTCCGCCAAGGAATTAGATGAACTCCGAGTAATCACGCGCCTGGCTGTCTATGCAAAAACAAAACAATTCAGGCTGCCGGACTTTGTCCAGGAAGGAAAGTCAAGTATGACGAAAGCAGTCTTGACAACTCGTTGTTTGTAAATGAGGACTTGCCGATGACGCTCTCCGTGCCCGAAGTCTCACATCGCTGTCACGTCGGCGTTGACTTCGAGGACGAAGACGAGGAACTGGCGGCAGTGGAGGGGGTGCCGAACGACCTGCAAATGGTAATTTCCGGAACTATTGTGTTTCAGGCTAACGATATTTCGGGTCAAGCAAAACCGAAGAACTGCGTTTACCGGTTCGAAAGACCTGCGAAAGACGTGCAACACACTTTGGTTAACATAATCCGACCTGATTTAGAATGAAATGAAACGTCGAAATGCAAAGTTGTCTACCTCAGATTTATCCACGTCTGCGTCGCTCCTCCGTCACAAACAATCAGTTCAAGTTCGTCGTGGACCCGATCTGTTCTAGTTGATCTCTATTTTATGTGGCCCGTACAAATTTTTTTTTCCAACACATCATCCTCTACATAATAAAAGATGGCCACCACCATTTGCAGTTCCGATAATCACTGCGTGCAATGTGTTGTCTTACAATAATGCGATGCGGAACAACAAATTCGAATTCAAAGAAGGACAAGACAAAAATCCGAATCCGGCACAGATGGCGTTCTTTGCTCGGAAAAACGTGGACGGCGATCAGCCGACGCACCGTTGATTGCTTGGAGTTAAACCATCGAGGCTATGTGGCAACCTCATCACTTTGGTGGTAGACGGGGAGCTGCGCTGAAGACGTAGAACGGGAGTCATGACGATGTCACGACCATCCTCTTGTTGGCGGCGTTGGGAAGGGTTCCACTCCATTGGCGGCGTTCAAGGGTCAAACGTTTCGTACTTGTGAGTACCATATCTGTTCGCATGTAAAAATCAAAATTTTTGATTTTAAGCATTTAGTTTATGAAATATTTTACCCAAATTCCGCATATCGCTGAATGGGGAAATCCCTGTTATCTGCAATATATTACTCGTCTTCTGGGAATTCCAACCTAGAGAAGCAGGGGCTCATACGAACAGCGTAGAGAGACACATGGAGCGCCGTCGAAGATGTTTTTGTCCAAATAGCTGCGGGAAATGTAGAAGCGCTATCTGAGAGCGACGCCCGTTCATTTCCAATAAACTTTAATGAACACTAATTAACGGAGAGTTAATCCCAGTAGATTCAATTTGATCCAGGGCCTGTCAACAAAATGTCATTTCGTCCAGCGGTAAATTAAGATATGACGCTTGAGCGATTCCTTGTGCAGTCTTCCAGCTCTTCTGCGTTCTTCCGGCTTGACGGTGAATCCGCTTATGACGTGCAGAGTCGAGAACCGAGCGCTCTGTCTTCTCACTCCGACCATGTTTGTTGTGTTGAGGAGGTGTAGTGTCGAACGCCAGTGCTGAAAGCGAGTTACCATCAACGAAAATTCGGTTTTCAACCTGGCTGACGACAGTGGACTCGCCGATCCTTCTTCAAGTTTCAGGGCACGAATGCGCCGACGCTTTTCCAGGCTGGCCCTTATCTTTTCGCCGTTTGACAAGCGGATCATACCAACGACCGTAAGTGAACTTAGAGTGGCGAATAGTTTAGTTTCCGATGGGGAAAGGCGTGGAGGTAGGACGCTGAAGGGAGTCTGATAACTTGACGACTCCGGAAGGCTGAGTCAACGGTGTCATGTTGACAGAAACTTTAAAGGTCACCGGAAAGAACCGCTTCGACATGTGAAATCCGTTGTGTCCATTATCACCCAACCGTTGCACAGAACAAATATCATTTGTCTCCTTTCTTTCCTCACGAACGGCTATGACAAGCCGGTATCAGGCGAAGATGCTGCCGATGATCACTAGAACCTTGCGAAATAACATTAACAAAAAAGATAAACGGAAGTGCGTTCATGGCAAATCCGATTTCCTCCAAACACTACATTTCATAAATTGATTTTGAATCACTAAAAGCGTGCTCCATGCATTAGACGCTCGAGACACTATGTGCCGTATTATGCGTGGCGTGTTTATGCGATAATCTTCTTCTTCGGCTTCTGCCAAATTGGAAGTTCCCCCGTTGACTCGTGTATTAACAATTCAACGTTTCTATGGGGCACAATTGGACGGGATCACTTTGCGAGTTCCGGCCTCCGTTGTTGCCAAAAGGGGACATAACTCTGGACGGCACAAGTATCCGCAGGGGAAGCCATTAACTCTGATTCGGAGATCTTCTTGTTTTCATAAGTCTATGTGCCTTCGAATGCGGACATTTATGCAGTTATAATTGCTTTCAGCCCTCATCTTTCTTCGACGCGAGCAACTGATAGTGAGTAGTACAATCATGCCAGCCGCGCGGCCGCTACCGACTGCCACCAATGTAAGCTCGAATTGTATGTCGCGGACAAAAGTGGTAATTTGTTCTCGCCATAGGGAAAATATCCGCAGGCATCTAAAGTAGCCAGTGTTATTACGTTAGGTGACTAATTACGCGGCACCTCGCCGCTTGTTAGCCCCAATTTCCTGTTACCTACCCCTTGCCCGACAACTCACCGCGCCCATCACCCTTCGCACACTCCTGACTTCGCAAGGTGGGATTTCGGTGTTGTGTCGAGCAATTTCGGCGTCCTCCAAGCGCGAACAATTCGATTCACCGGCGAGGAAAATAGTCCCAATAATGATAATAAGTTGGCGCGGTCTGCACTAGGCTTCCGCGATTCCGCTCTCTTATTCTATTCTCTCGAGTTGAATACAAAATGAGCGAGACATGAATGCGAAAAATTAAATCCGATATCTCATCGGTCGGATTTCGCGCCGTCGTGCTAAGGAGCTTCCCTACCTGGTCATCTCATTCTCGCCCGCGTGCCCGGCCACCAACCACGTCGGCTCGAGTGCTTCCTGGAGAGCTTCCCGACCTCCAGCCCGTCGTCATCACGTCAGTTTCCCTCTTTGTTCATTGAGAACTACTAACAAGTGTCGCATCACCGAATCAGTGGGAATGAGCACTCCGCGGGTGCGCGGACCTTCCTTTGACTCGTACCATCACGTTTCCGTATGCCATAAATAAATTGAGGCCCCTCTGCCTCCACTATTATAACATCTGCACCGCGTAATTGCGTCATAGACCCTCTGGACTTTCTCAGCGCATAGTAGTATTGTTTTCCGTCTTGTAGACTCCGACGACGGCAAATTAACTCCTTAATGTATTTGAAGGACACCGCTGATTCCGTTGTTTGCCGCTTGGCTCTCACCTTGAAAACAGCGGTTTTGTACCCTAGTCCCCCCTTTCCTGGCCATTCTTCCCACACTTCGCGTGGCCATTGTCTCCGGGAGGAGAACGGATAGGCCGGCACTGTCATATGAAACGCCGCTAAGAGCTTCAGCACCTTATCGACATCGATCAGGAACACCTTGAGGGAAGCGCAGCCTGAGGAGCAGAGAAGGCGAAATCGCATGTAGGACGACGACAACAATTCCGTTCAGCTCATGTGTCCAACAATCTGTGAAACTAATTCCAAGTGCAAAGCCGAGCGGCGTCGTGACACCGCTGGTACTTCGAACTTCCCGAGAGGCACGCACACTTCCTCGGCTAAGCTCACCACCGCATAAGCCCCACCTTTCGCGTAATGCATCGTTGTTGTCCGCAATGAAACATCCTCGGAGTACTTCTCGTGCATTATTAATTGATCCTTCACATATAGACTTCTGCCGATTTCCGCCCGCATAAGAGCTGTTGAATAAATAGGTAGCCCCGACTTCGCTTAGGGCCTCCTCTCGGTGACACGTTCAATGGACTTAATTAGAGAGTGTTCTTATTGAGACGACACCCTCTCCCCGTCCTCCTCCTGCCACCGCTCCAAGCGATTCCTTTAATTGTTGCTTCTTTTGTTCGTGAATTATTGTTATTGAAATCTCGCTCTTCGTTTCAGCGTTCCCAGACTAACCGCTTCCTCTTTAACGTTCTCCTTTCTTTTCACACAGCCCGAGAGTTAAAAGATGCGGAAGGCGAGAAAAACTTCGGAACCGGTGAGTAAATGACCACTTTCATCGTGGCGAGCAGTGCCACAGGTACTCCGCGTGGTCGATGAACTCCTGCCGGGAGGCCAGTAACGAGATAACCGGATGTGTATATCGCTGAGGGTAGACGAATGAATCGAATCTGTGAGAAAGCTTATGCGAAAATATTTGGCGCTAATTCACACGCTGATTTCTCACGTCGAATCGGTTCTCTCCGGCTTGCACACCTCCTCGGCATACGCCCGAAGCTTTGTTGTATGCCGGCGGCCAGCAGCACCCCTCATTCCACCTTACCCCAAACCACCTATTGTCCTTCGCAATTAATACAATGGCCGCTTTCAGGACATGTCCGAAGAACGCTTCAGACTCGTCGTCCTTGGATCGGCCAAGGTGGGGAAGACGTCGCTCATCCGAAGATACCTCTACCAAGAGTTCACCGAGAAATACAAGGAGACCATTGAGGACCTCCACTCGAGACAGTTCCGCATTCAAGTAAGCACGACGAGCTGCCCGCGTTGCAGACCCTTTGCACTTACAGGGCGTCCCTCTCCCTCTGGATATCCTCGATACTAATTTCAATTTTCCCGACATGAGACGTTTGGCCATTGCCTCCGCGAGCGCCTTCATGCTTGTGTTCGCCGTTGATAATGTTCAGAGCTTTAAAGAGGTAAATGCGAAGAGAAGCGAAGCGAAAGGGGGCGTTTATTCAGATGAGTGATTTGTGGAACGAAATATGCGAACGACGACCTGACATCCATCTGTTGCCGACGGTTGTTATCGGTAATAAGTGTGACTTGGCGTCGAAGAAGGTCCCTATTCCCCAGGAGGCGCACCAGTTAACGAGTTATCCTTTGCAGATTTTTCAAGCAACTGCCCAGGCTTGGACATCGCGCCTCAGCGCCGACGTCCGCTACTTGGAAGTTTCCGCGAAGACGTCGCTGAACGTGGTGGAGATCTTCCGGAATCTCCTCGAGTTGAGCGGGTTTCCACGCTGCAAAGTAGCAAACACGGTTGTGGCTTAACTTGATCGACAAATTCGATTTTCAGGCAGCTGGAGGGGCTTTGGAGGATATGCCCGACCACAGGCAAGATGATAGTGTTGGCCTCCGTCGCTACCATACGTTCAAATGCAGACCTACAAACCGCGAAGTGTACCTCAAGGTCAATTCCTATAAATCCTAGCCTCTAAACACCACATTTTTAGCAGCTCAACACAGAAAACGCCCCCAAGTGCCCTCCCGACTTTGTGCAGCAACAATCTAACCCCAGTCTGACCATCCCGACAGAAGGCTTTAGTGGGCTCAAAAGAAACCGCTCCCTTCGGGTAAGACGCTCGCTCCATGCCCAAAATAGCCGAACGTCTAGATTCGATCGACAAATGACGAGGAGAAGATGAAAGATGCTAATGACAAACGTCCTCACGACGATCAAAAGCTGCTAGGACGCTCCAGCAGTCTCATTCGGCGCACGAAGCACCTCTCGTTAAAGATGAGACGTCACGGCGAGAAGCAGCCAGCCGAGCATGATGACTCCGACTGCAACATTCAGTGAGGCTCCCGAAACGAGATTTACCGCCCGCATCCATCGCAATAATATTAACATTCACCAATGCGCGTTCTGCTGTATTGTTTCCATAAAGACTAAGCGTTCATGGTGTCCAGCTGTTCCCAGCTGATTTCCGACAACACTATAACTCTTAACGACAGCTGAATCGATGAGACGGAAAGGTCACTGCATAGGCTATTCTTGGAAGTGCGATCCGACAGTTTTCCGCGTCTCTTGTAGCCTGAAGTGCAGGGGATATTCTGAGAAAGACCTCAAGCAGCCCTTGGGGAGAACAATGATGTCCTTTCTAATCCGGAGGGATGAATAAGTTATGACCAGTGTCCGATTAGTGTTTGCACTGGAGCGACACCTAAGTATCACTTTACACAGTAGTCGGGGACAATCCACACAGGTCGTGCTGTCCATGCCAGACGTGTCTCAAGCCTGGACTGTTTTTTCTCGATTGGGAGCACAATGCCAACCGTGAGAGAGATTTCACAAGACGTTCGCGTGAAGATGGCTCTGCCCACGAAGTTGTTGCCTGTTTGCGAATGCCACAAAAAGGATTATCCAGCGTGGACCGGCGAACTGCACGGCGTTACTCAGGTCGGTATGTTACTGGATTCTTTAGAGCCAGAATCTGTAGGCCATGCAAAGCGAATCGCTGGGAATGAAAGTCTTCTGGTGGCTCGTTGTCATCATCTGTGTGGTAGGTGGAGCTGTAACGACCTCACTTGTTGTCATCGAATACGTTAATGGACCAACAGCAACATCTACTACAATACGCCTGGTACCCCCAGCTACGAAATGTTTCTCATTACACGAGATCTAGGTGACCAGTATTAAACTGCCGGCTATCACAATATGCCCAAAAATTCCTGACGCCTTCAATTTCACGCAACTCTTTGGCGATATGAAGACCTTCCTTCCTAACATAACTGAAGACGGCGCTCGCGATTTGACGAGATACTGGTTAGGGTCAAACGGACTGGAGAACATGGACATGCTGGCCGACTTTAATCGATCTTATTTGGACGTTTTAGCTGAACAGTACGACATCTGGTCAAAGGGCTATACTCAGGACAACTTTTTTAACATCATGCACGTAGGTTAGCACGACAATAACCTGCCTAGGTACACGGCGTTGTAGGACCAGTACGGGTACAAATGCGAAGACCTGTTCTACTGGTGTGCGCTGGGAGGGAAAACCATGGACTGCTGCTCTGACCTCTTCAAGCGGCAGGTGGTTATGAGACGTGGAATGTGCTACCAAACGTTGCCCAACGTGAACCAGGTGATTTTTGTGCAAAACACACTTGTCGCAAGTAAACTTAGACTGAACCGGATGACGTCGGACGGCTAACAGTGAGCATAAAGGCGCCACCCAGTGTCACATCGCCCCATTATAAATACGTCCAGGTTTTACACTGTGCCCATCTCCACTCCACTCCTGGTTTAGCCTCAGATGCTGATCTATGTAACGGACAATCATGAATATGTCGTCGATTATCCACGGTATTACCTGTACCCGAACGAATGGAACCGCATGAGATTCACCGCACGATTTATTGAGCTGCTTCCGCATCCTCATGTGTGCACCGACAAGGTAGGGTAGATAGACTGGATTATATAACGTTTTTGTAGAAATTTGGGAAGGATGCGGCGTGTTTTGTGAGGAAATGGCTGCTCTCAAACATTGTACGCCCCTACAACTGTACCCTGGTTTACATGCCTCCGGTTCCCGATGTTCCAAAGCTCCCTTACTGCGATATGATGATGATCGCCAAGAATTACTACAACGTGGTTCAACTCGTGCTGTCAGGGGCCAAAGTTGCCCAAGAGGTATATTTGACTTGTTTGTCGAATCATGACGTCAATATGTGCGAAAGACCTGCAGCCACATTTCGAGAACCCTTTAGTTCCGTCGACGTTTTAATTATCTTTCTTCCAGGGCATAATAACTAAAAGGCGGAACAATGAGGCATTAAAAAGGCGTTTCCAGTGCGTTCCCGGATGTAAGCGATGGGACTATCAGGTGAGTCTGCAACAGACGGCAGCTCTGCGGCCATTCAATGGTTATACCTTTAACCTCGAGGCGTCATTCAACGACTTGCAGGTTTGTGCGCCAACAAAAACATAAACCTATCTCTGCTTACCTTAGTACGAGGATATGAGAGAGGTGCTCACAACAACGGTTCCGGGTTTCATGTCTCAGATTGGTGGACAATTTGGCTTCTTTCTGGGTCTGTCCATAATAACCCTGTTCCAAATTATCCTCTACGGCGTACAAACTGTTTGCAAGGAGATTAAAAAGTTCCTGCTCACAGTTAATAAAGTTGCGCGAAAATCCTCTCAAATAATTGTAAGACACAGAGGTTTGTCTGTATCCGACAAGCGTACATTTGATCCTATCGTTCCAGCGCATTCCGCCTAGAACAGTGAAATGCAGCCTTCCACGTCGATAGCATCTGTCGCCTCGTTTGTTTTAATAAAACGATGAAAGGTCAGATTTATCCCGAGAACACGAGGGAACCATTGCACAAATTCCACGAAGTAAAGCACTGCACAGGTTAAACAAAGGTGTTCAACACAAACTGGGGTGGGCGATCGGCGTACTTCTCCGGAGAGGGCTTGACACGTTGCGGAGTGCCGAAACCCAGCATGTACCTGAGAGCATGCTGTCAGAGTTTAGTGCACAGGGACACTTACATGTCATCGCGTTTGATTTTGCAAATGTAGTCCTGGGAAAAGTAGTTCTTGGAGGCAAAGTCGCCCACGGCGGTGATCGCTTCAAAATCTGACTTGAAGTGGTTTTGCAGGTCTTCCTGCAGCTTGACGGAAATCTGGTGGATGTTGCATTTTTTAAACTTTCCCCCTCGAGACGAAGTGATGTTGTCGTATGCCTTATGCATCACCATCTCCTGCTCCTTGTTACAGCAGAGGTATCCTACAAGATGCAGGTGATGACAGTCCTTAAAGTCCTAATGAACCGGCGTCGTTGAGGTAACATCCCGGCAGAGGGAAATCATTTGAAACACCGTAGTTGTCGACCACTTTGGCGTCGATCGGCGCTGCAGTGGCCGCCTGATAAGTTGGAGCAGCTCCGTTAGGCTGATAGCCTCCCGACTCCGTTCCTGGAATGGTTGGCTCCTTAGCAAAAATTATTAGGGACAGTCCGTCCTACCTTCCGCTTTCACAACAACGAAAAGACAAAGAGCGACGAGTAGGTTGCGCATTTTCTAAACGGAAGGCATGTACTGAATGGATAAGTGGAGAAATGCGTTCTAATCGAAAACAAATAGAGCCCCTCGGCGCCACGGACGGCCTTGTCGGACGGAGCGAACACGATCTGACCGTGCAGTAGGCAACAATGACTTCACGATCCCGACGCCTCGTCATTTTTTAACATGGAAGGCAAGGACTTAAACACGGAAAACCGGTTAAGAAGTCATCCATGTTTGGAACGCCACCACTCTTTCACCATTATTGTATCCGCGTCGGATTTCAGTTTTTTTGCTGTTGCGCTCATCAGAAGAGCTTTCGCCAAGAGACCAAGACAGATCACCGAGCAGATCAAAGTTGCGATAACTGAGCGGTCCTTCTCGGCGAACATCCTCACTAGATATGGATTTATTGGGAGTAACGTGTACGAGACGGACAGGGACAATAGTTCAGCTCGATGCCTGGATATCCTGATGGTCCTTGAGGTCCATGACGGCCAGGTATTCCAGATACGCCGTTGAGTCCCCTTCGACCTGGAGGTCCTTGAACTCCTGGAATGCCATTCCGACCTGGTCGCCCTGGCTTTCCCTTTTCTCCAGGCCATCCACGTATTCCGGGAGAGCCTTGTACGCCCCTTCTCCCAACGACGGCAACTGAGGACTGTCCAGGCGGTCCCCGCGGTCCTGGAGGGCCAGGTCGACCTTAAAAGGATGTGCCTCCTAGATCGTAGACCAAACTGCTTCTATCTTACCCCGACCACCTGTATCTCCAACGGGACCTCGTGGCCCTGGCGCTCCAAGGACTCGATATGAACCTTGACTTCCTGGGCGTCCTCGTCTTCCCATCCGCCCACGTTCTCCTGGAATGCCTGGACGTCCAGGAGGTCCACTTGGACAGAGGATACACCCCCGCTGTCTATGCGCGCACATTATCGGCTCAAAGGCTTCAAGGCTATCTCTTCCTTTCGGTCCAGGGTTTCCTTTCGCTAAGATTACATTTGTAAATGGGGAATCTAATTTGATAATACATACCGCCCCTTCTCCCTTGTCTTCCTGGTGGTCCCGGAGGACCCGAAGGGCAAGTTATTTGTAAAGGTTCGCATTGGCACCAGGATGGCAAGAGGTCGAACGGACTTCGTCGTTTCGGTCTGAAAATGCTGGCGAAGACATGTTCCCGTTCGATCTGTCTTCCCAGCGAATCGTATGACTGCTGGAGGTCGCGCAGTTCACTCCACACTTCGTCGATGTCACTCTGAACGGGTAATGGACAGAAGCAGGGAAGGAGGGGAATACCTTGAAAGTCCGAACTTCAGAAGTGACCGCTGACACAGTTTCGTTCAGCGAACGCACAAGCACGAAGAGACCGTAAACAAGACATATTGCGGAAAACAAACTCAGCGCCGAGCTGACGAGAACGACCGTCGCAGTTCTGATGTTACGATGCATGTCGTGAAGCCTCTGTTGGAGAAGCTTCTGTCGCGTGCAGAACTTGACTTTAAATGTGGGTGTTGGCAAAGAAGAGATCAGCGCTTTCGTCTTAGGCGAAATAATTTTCGGATTAAGCGCTCCTTGACGAGTTGTCACCAAATCTTGGATAGATACATTCGAAAGCTCCACTCAAAGGGGGAGCCCACTTTTTATTTTAAATGTGGTTGCTGGCACAAGTATGTACTTTTGTAATGCAGGACCATCCAATACCTGACAGTGGATCTTAACACAAGAGGTCATTTGCGCTTGAGTCGCTTAATGAGGTATCTCCGGTCTTCGTTTGCATTAGCTCGTGCGAGAGCGACCGCTCTGGAAGTGTTTGCACTGCGACCGCTAGCATCACCTTTTCCAGTTTCCGACTTCTCTCGGCCTCCTGCTCCGGACCGGTCCGTACCGGCAACAGATCAACACATGCACTACAGTCTTCCGCCTCGCAAGCATCCGCTGATTGAAATTCTAAGCTCGGGTTGCGCATGAGGCCAGTTCCTACTTGACAGCACCCGAAGTTCGTTTCCACTCTTGTCGTCTACTCTATCCACTGTCCTATTTGACACAGAAACACGGTCGCTACATTTCAGATTATGGAAGATGAGGATCAGCTCCATCCTGGTCTACCCGCATTTGTTCTTGGAGTCCTGATATTCCTGATGGTCGTGCTCGCGGGTGTGATTTGGGTTGCCTTCTGTCTGGCCGTGCACAGGACCGCTCAGCGAGTTGCGCAATTAAAGCGCGAACGGCAAAGAAGGGTGCGATAAGTGTGCAAGCGTTTGCTCTGATCTTTATTTCTTAGACTATCATAACGGCCGCGATTACCCAAGCTGCCCAGCGTGCCCCGCCGGTATCTGTAGTCGCCTCAGTCCCTTGTATTTTTCCGGTATGGTACTTGTGACATGTTGAAAGCGAGAACACCCTTTAGAACACCGAGACAGTCCCGGCCGTGAACATGGACGAGCTTCCCTCATACGACGAAGCGATTCGGATGAAAGTGGAAGAGCTGAAACATTCTCATCCAAGGCAGCCTTGCCCCTCCGGCACTCTTAGGTTTGTGTTTGCGAACGCGAAATCCCCCTTATGACGTTCTATAGGATAGCGCCTAACAGGCCATCGACCAGTCATTCTCTCCCGTCCTAAGTCCTACGGCGTTTGTGTAAACGGTGAAACTTCTATGTATATAAAGTATATGAGTACTTGGTTCAACAGCAGAACATTTCTGGAAGGGAACCGACCCCTCAGGAAGAAGAAGTCGCGCTCATTTGCGCGCTCTTCATTGATCTCATAATAATCCCTTTCGACTTTGCTTTGCATTTACCCGCTAAGCGCAAATCGATCGGCACAAACCTGACACCATAAATTGCAAATTCATCTTCTGTTTTTGAATTCTTTTTATTGTTATGAATACTCGTCCGGATGCGGTCACTCCATTCACAAATGGTGTTTATCAAAGTAGCATGCGCTTCCTCCTGTACAGCACTTCGTCTACTCGTATCCTGATATCGCCATTGTATTTGTAATAAATGAAAAGGCGAATGGTGCTGGAAACCACAAACAAGATGCTCACCACATCGCTTAGGACCACGTAAAGCCAATGGAAATTGCCTTCCTCGTCCTAGCACACAAAATGAAGCACACACAGCAAAAGGAAACCTGCCTGGAGGACAATTCCGTTGAACATTTCCATGATGTACAAGCAGAAGTGGAGACTGTTGCACGCGAGGTAGGAACTGATGAGAACGACAGTAGTCCGTATGGCACTTCGCAGCTTTGTTTTCTCCCTCCGCTCTTCGTCTTCGATTGAAGTTTTTAACTACAACGCACCCTATAGGCTTGAAGGTTTGGATCCCACGCATTCTTCGTGGAAATCTATAGGTTCAACAAATTTGAAAGGCCCGTTTTTGTGCGCTTCTCAGAATGGCGGAGTTTGAGATGACAATTCGATTAGCAACCAATGCCACTTCAAAACACAAATCCACTTGGACGGTCTGTTGAAGGCCCTTGTCCGAAATTGCTCATGATCGAGACATAACTTGCCCCGCTGACATCAAAATAAAGATGTCGCGTGGGGACAGACACCCACGACTGTTGAAGAAGGCAAACGCTAACCTGCAGCACGAGGCCAATCATGTTCGACTGTCTCCGGACGGCTTGGTGGCACTCACGCAGCTTCTTGACAATGACGATGTTGAGGATGAGCAAAATGACGAATGACGCGAATATGTGCAAGAACTAGAAGTGTATTTGTATCCTCTGGGGGCAGTATGCTCCTTCTACCTGCACAATGAAGTCGAAGAGGCGATATTCGAGGGTTTGCACAAGTTCCGTCCCTATGAGCGCCTTGCTCAAGAAGAAGTCGCACTTCTCACCCGTATTCACAGTCATGGCGAACATGCCCGGAAGTCGCACAGCGATAATCACCGCCAGCATGATTATGACCACCACTATCCGGCCTGTCTCACTAAACACATTCTCGTAGTACTACTGCAGTGTCGTGCTATTTTCAATTCATCGAAAGCGCAGCGGCGCAAGTGCCATCAATTAAGCATTTCTAATCAGTGGAGAAATGCATTATCTGTCTTTCCGTGGCAAGTGAATCCACCGCGTGGGGCATGCGTGACCCTCGCTTGCGCTTTGCCATTATCAAATAGACCGAACTGCAACCAACCTTGTGGTCATGTACTTTCGTCCGGAGACGAGCGCGAGGCGCTCGGCAGTGGAGGCTATGAGGACGTAAGGGATCGCGCACTGGACCATTCGGCTTGAAGTAAACATGAAGACGTTTGTGCTCCAGACGAAGTAATAAAGACTTTCAATTCTGAACGTAACGGCGAACCGATTAAAGCTGAAGACGAAGATGTAGAGGAGGCAAAGCAGAAGGTCCAGCAGAGCCAGCACCGCATGATAGAGTGTCGTCCTCTCCGGAGGTCGCCTTATAAACACAAAAAGGAGCAGCCCGTTGCAAGCGGTGCCGAGCAGAGACAGAATCGTTCCAAAGCTAACTGGCACCGGTTAATTACGAAAACAGCCAATGGTGAGTACCTTACAAAAGCCACTCGCAGGACCGGGAAGGAATCGACTTCACAAATGGATTCGACGTCGTCTCCAGTGACATTCGTCTCGTTCATATCTGTCATCAAAAACGCAATCAGAATCGGAACAAATGAGAACACTGTAGAAGGAAATGCCGTGCCCGCAAAGGATCATTCGCCGCTTTCTTCAGAGCACCATCACACAGCACTAATAGGCGTGGTTTTAACTTTTGAAGGGGCGTTCCAGCGCCCTACTACTAACGTGGACAGCTCCTTCCTTCATAATTTGAAAAAGCGATCGACCAATATCTCTAGGAGGAAAAGGTTCGCGCAGTAAACATGGAAGGCGGCACGGCAAACGGGGGATGCTAAAAATTGTCCGTTTGGCACAATTGGCGGGATGGTTGCTTAGTCAACCGGAGCCTAACTATTACAGAGACGGGCGAAGAAGTTGTGGAGGACATGAAGTGCACGGAACTAAGGAGTATGAAAGGAAGATGAACGGGTAGGTAAAAAAAGATGAGTGGATTAAAGGTCAAACAGAGTGAGCTAAGACAATCACTTATTTTAACCTTTTTGTCTTAAATACTCCGCGTGCAAAAGTTGCCCTGCTCCGTCGTCAGCGGCGATGTTTCGCGTAGCTGGTGCAACGGAAGGCCCAGTGTCAAAGACTATCAAGGACAACACTTAACGTTTCTTGCGGGCAAAATGCAAATAATTACGTCCGAGAGGAATAACGCGTTTTTCATTGTCTCCCAATGGCAATTATCTCATCGTTCCCGAAACGTGGCCCTTCTTCCGCCCTTTTTCCGTTGGCCCCACTTGCCGTCCTTAAACGGCAGCATAGGAGCATTAGTATTGTTGCATATTTCCCGTCGATTCTCAACGAGTACGTAGACGATACAGTAGGAAACCAAAACAGCAGAACTGTCAAAATTGCAACATTACAATCCGCATCAACATAGCATTCCGCACATGCAACTCTCAGAGTGGGATCTTCGATGCTTCAGTTGGTTCGACTTTAAACGCGTCCAGTAATAAAACGGGGGATATTGGCTATTTAACAGCAATTACTGGCCATTGGCACCTGTGGCCAATAACGTTTAATACCATAAAAACGCCTTTCGGCACCAATTATGATACATACGTCTGCCGCTACCTGATGCACCTTCGCTCGAGTGCGTACGTCGGCAGACGAATTCCCAAGCGATCTTTATAAAAAAATACAAAGAGTAAATTTGTGTTGACCCAATAGCGAAAGACATTTCTATTTGGGATAATTAGTTTTCTCAAAGAAACAAAAACTAAAATTGTTTTTTACTGAGAGGCACGCTGGTTAATCAACCGACGGGCGGCCCGGTTGACCGCCTCCAGACAGACAGTAGGCGATTGAAAGGCAAAGTGGGACAGCAGCAACCGGATGGGAAGAAGCTCCTTTCACGAGGTGTCATGCCGAGGACTTCGGAAACTATGCAACTAGCACTCTCTGTCGAGATTGAGTAATCGAGTTAGGCTATCTTGTATCCACAGCACACATCCTAGTTAAAACTCCAGTTGTAAAAGTGAGTAGCCGCGCCGGTGGAGTCCGCAAAAGGGACACGATAATGGCACTCTGTGATCGGCAGGACAACCGCTGTTCACTCACTCATCCTCATTTGTTAATGTACTGCTTTACGATTGCTCTGCTGCAGGTTTTACGGCGCCCAAACGTCAAATGGAAAATTTGAACGAACACGGGGATCGTCTTTGCATGTCCTTCAAACCTGAGCTTCCGTCGCGACAGCAGTCGCGCGTCACCTCTTTCACCACAAAGAACAACGAGCAAGCGGGCACAGCGCATGCGCCTCCTCACCCGCGCGACTGTGCCGCCAAGCGCAAACGGTCACTTTCCAAAAGCACGTGCTGACCGCGGTGACAAAAGGTATGCGCGCTTTAGCGTTCGCGAACGCGTCCAAAAGTTCTTTTTTGCTGAAGCGGGCCCTGCAAACGTTTCAACGTTTTGACTTAAGCGAAACGTTTCCTTCAAAGGACATTTTTTTGTAGGAGTTGCACATATTCTGTACATGGTATCGCAATTCTACTCGGATTTACTCCGTGGTGTCCGCAATAGGTGCAGTAAAAGGAAAGAAAAGGTCAGTTCAAACCCTTAGAATCAATCTCCTCACTCTCGCAGTTTTCAGAATCTCAGTGAACGCGGTCCCGAGGATGCTGCCAGAAACGTTCGTGCAGCGCCTGTCATCCGCGAGCTGATCAGCAGTGAGCAGACTTATCTAAAATTTCTAAAGTCAATACTAGACGTAAGTAACATAAGGGTCGGTTGTGGTTTAAGAGAACCTAAAATTAAAATTGCGTTTCCCGTCGACAAATGACTACTCTCAACAGTCGTTTTTCAGAGTTTTCTAACTCCGATGGAGAATCAGCATCTTCTTACGCGGTCTGAGGCTCAAATCATCTTCGGCGAAATTGAGACAATCTACAAGATAAATACGATGCTCCTTGAAATGCTTAACACGGGCGACCCAACCAACGCATTCAGGCAGTTTCTTCCTTGTATTAAGGCATACTATCGATATGCCGAAAAATTTGAAAGAGCTCACGACCTGCATCTGGTAGGCAATGCTTGACTTTTTTATTATTACACTGGCCAATATGTAGTCGAAGGTGAGGGAAAACAAACGGTATCAGAAGTTAGTTCTGTCAGCTGAGAGCGACGTCCAGATGAAGCTGGAAGCACTTCTGATCATGCCCATCCAAAGAATACCCAGGTTTGTCTCAATTTGTTCACACCTTTGGATCTTGAATATCCAGATATAACTTACTTCTCAACAATTTGAAAAACACTCTGGGAGGATTAGAAATATCGGGTAGGTCTTATATCCTAAATAGCTGAAGACCGGCACGTGTTTTCAGAAATTACACAAGAGATGGAAACCGCGACGAGACAGCTGGATGCGCATGTCATGGAGTCGAAGAACGCCGCGGAAATGCTGGAAGTGGAAGGAAAGCTGGACTTCATGGACGAAGTTGTCGTCCCTGGTCGAAAACTTCTGAAAAGTGGCGTTCTTTACGAGGTATTTAACTTGTGCTTAAATTGAGTGTACTTATTTGAGTTCAGGTTCAAAACCGTGCGCGGCTCAAACGGCACGTTTGGTTATTCAGCGACATCTTCGTGACTGCGAAGAAAAAAGTCAATGGACGGTTTGACTGTTGTCTCGTCTACCCTGTCAGACACTGTGAAGTAATATCGGATGGATCAAATTTTTCATTCTCGGTATCCACACCCAAATATAGATGACTTCATAACAGAAATATTTAGGTAAAGTGTAGAGACGAGACGACTACATTAACTTCCGATAGTTACGGTATTTCGCAATCATGGTACTAAGGGTGCGGATGTCGACAATCTAAAATTGAGCTTTTCAGGATTCTGGTTCTAGAATTGGCGATATCTCGAGCAAAAGAATGTAGATCTACGCTGAGAAAGGAGAGCAGTAAGCAAGTCCCTTGGAAGAAGAAGTAGCAAATTGTTAAGGAGCCTATTACAGGTTTTATATTTTTAGGAGAGCCTTTACAATGAGAACAAAGGGCACACGGGAGCAGAAAACACGGAGGCGAACATTAGAGTCGAGCTCAACAATCTCACCAGAGGCACAAGTCCAGGAACAAGAATCGCCAACTTTAAGTTGCCTATCATGCCTTGGCATTCGAAGGAACCGGGACAAAGGTGCTCGCAGAACTACTCAACCTCGAGCTTTGCGAATTGAGAAGAATGTTCCTTGGTGGGTGAAAGAATCGACACCTAGTGGGTTTGATCAGTAATAAATGAGTTAGTATGAAGAAGACATAGTTCCATTTTCCCTTCATGGCCCAGAGACCTTTGCCACAATGGACACAGAGCACTCAGAATTTGCTGAAACACGACCACAGATTCACCACACTATAAAAATCTTTATGGATATGATTCATACAATATATAACATGTGTACAAGGAAAAGGGACATCAGGCATTCACCCCAATGGAGAAGAACCGTATGGAAGAAAAGCTATAAGGATTATGGACAAAGCAGCTATACAGTCAAATCACCGTAACTCGTCAAAGGGTACATACATGTTTTAAAGGTACAGCGACGGGAAAGGCTGTTGGTATCACACGAATGGTTGGTACGACAGTAATCTTCTTCTTTACGGAAAACAATCAGGATTGAGCAGATCCAGAAGACGACGACGCAGTAGGTGAAGGCCCGTCTCCATTGCCGCACTGTGAGAAAGGATTGATCTTGTAGAGAAAGCAGAGGTTACACACTCTGACTTTTCGATCATATCCAAGCTCAGGGAGACTAAGTGAATTTGCTGAGCATCTGGCACAAAAGATACGACCGCAGTTTCTGCAGTGATGCCTTCTCCGAACTATGGTGAAGGGGCTTCCACATGCAGTACACTGCTCACAGTCGCTGTCAGGGACCCATCTAACGCCTAAAGGGAGACATATGCAAATTTGGAGGGGAGAAACACCACATACCAACGTACGCGGGCAGCGGCAATGCTTCTTGCACTTCCACACCAGTTTCCTCTTCGTTCTCAGCCACCTCAGCTGTGTGACCGGGGACCTAAGAGTGGAATGATAGAAGACTGAAGAAATGGGTAACAAACCTCGAAAACAGGAACCATTTCGTTTGGCTGCAGAACCATTTTCAGCACTTTGCGGACATCCGAGGAGTAATTAGTCTGAAGCTGATCTGCAACTCCCGCAATACAGACAAAGAGTCTGTGGGTAAGGTCGTGAGAAGATCGGAAGCGCGAGCGCAGCTCTGCGCGTGCTTGATCACTGAACAAAGTTATATAAAAATACGCTTTAACAGACCAAACGCTACCTGATACGTGCAATGGGTGATTCAGGAGCACTCATTTCAGTGTCGACATCCAGTGTGTCACTATTGACTGAAGAGGATGACAGGCCTTGCTCAGGCGAGGGTAGACTTGCAGAGGCTGATCGCGACAGCGCCACTCCATTCGAGGAAAGAACCTCACGGTTATCGCCTATAGGAATGATTCATCAATTCGTAACATATGGGAAGGATCGATTTACTTGTGAAGTCGGCCATGGTGTAGGCTGCCGATTCGTTGGCCTCGAAGCCGTTATTTGAGCCTGAATTTCCGGAGCATAGGTCACCTTCGACACACTTTAGTTCTTCTGTAGTTAGCGTAAGGAGCAAGTTACGAATTTTCACCAAAAGGTGGTGAAAAGGCCTAAACATCTCAGAGAGATTCTCTGGTGGGCCATCGACGTTTAAGGCTCCTTCAGGGTAATACAGCAGTCCCCTGAATGGAAATATCGTTGAAAGTTTCTCTGATATCAAAATCTTACCACACAATGGCGAGTCTCGGTATTGCTATCATGACATTTGGGTCGCAGTCGTCAATATTGTCTTGGGTAAAATATCCTAGTTTCAACGCCCTAAAATGGACAAAATAAGCAAAACTGTAGCATTTCAAGGGTGATACGCAAAGGTAATGTATTCAAAGATCACCCTACCGTTCAAGACTCTCAGAGAACAGAACAGCAACGTCTAACTGGCAATCATGTTCTTTTACCGACTTTACGGGAACCATCGCACTGACATACCTTAAGAAGGAGGATAAGATTTAGAAACAAAGGTTTTGTGCTCTTACTTCAACTCAAAATCGGCAAACAGATGGTCAAAGGCACGAAGACTTTGTTTAACCTTCTCTGGGTAGTGTGCAGGATCGCGTAAAGCCTGATCCTTGAGCAGTTCCCGCATCTGATCCAAGTGCTTTGTTAGCTCGCGGGCGATAGGACGAATGGCATCACTCTCTGTTTCGTGGTCAATAATATTTGAGCCGGCTGCAAGGCATTCAGCGCCAAACCAGAGTTGCCCGGGTAGGTTGTCGTGAACGACCTCATCGGGGAACTTTATCCGGTAGTCGCGACAGGCTCGATCCGACTCGTGTGGGAACACAATTACCAGCATTTCGGCTTAATTCACATTTTTGCTTGCCTCACATGTTTGCAACTTACAAACTATATGCAGAAGGCGATCCTGCGCCTGACGCAGCTTCGTGACTAGCTGGTTACATCGTTCCGGATCACGGCGACCATCGAAGGAATCAAGTTCACCGGCAATGCTGTTCAAAGCTTCATCCGCATAGTAGAACTTGGCAAGAGGCGACCAGTCATCCACTCGTGGTTTTCGCACTAATTTCCTAAGACTCTGCATGCAGGAAATCTGGCTCCTGCAAAGCAAATGCAGAGTAATCTCCGGGCAGAAGTGGCGTGCTGTTGGTTATGGAAGAATGTGATGGGCACGTCATGAAATGGTACATTGTAAGGTGAAACAACTAGATAACAAGCTCTCTTGTTTTCGCTGTACGTCGTGGCATCGATTCTCCGCACTTTCACAACACACAGCGTCAAACAGTATCTAGTAGTCTTCTTTCGCGTTTCAACACGCCATGTTTCCCGTAACCCCAAGGAAGCCTATCCGTAAGAATATTCGGGTTTCTAAGAGCCAGGTACGAACCAGCGATGCAGTCAAATCATATGCGACGTTTGCTGCTTGGTGATCAACGTCTATATGAGTAAGCGAATGGTTGTCGTGGCGGGACCCCTGACTGCTTCCAACTGTGAAATTATAGACACTCATGGATGCAAATGATGCGACGGTCAGCTGATGAATCCAGCATTTGTTGACAAATAAAAATTCCCAGCAGACGTTCAGCTGGCGCGGTCTGATGCGGTCCATTTTGGCAGCCGCTGACGAGATCTAAATTATGCACATGTGGCACTGCAGCGAACTGTATGGACGGCTCAGCAGCTCTGTATTGCGAGTAGCTGTCAGTAGCCATTCGGCAATCAGTTCGTCGATTTGCTATGTGCTCCTCATATGTCCGCCGAAAGGACGTTGTCTAGGTGAATTCGGGAGCGATGCCTTTCCTGCACGTATTAGATATTCTCGTGAAGTGTTAGTTCAGTGCCGCGAATCCGTGTTAACTGTGCTGGATTAGTATATTTGCCACTGCGATATAGCGCTGTTATGGAAAGTCAAAAATACCGTGCTGGTATTGGATGACAATCCTGTACCATCGCAGTCGACTGTTTGTTTGGTTTGTGCGTTGTCGTTTCAATCACCAACAAACGTGGCAGGCAACCGTCTGTCTCTGTGTGACTCTCTCGTCATTTCCCATTGCGCTCTCTTGTAGTTATCCTTATGATGGGATCAAGATGCTGCCCTACATTAGAATTACGTTAGTCGAAGGCGGAACATGATCTCTTTTCGTCTTGCAATTTTATGTTTGGAGATTGTTTGACTGAAATGTCGTTTAAGCGGTCCATCAACGCGCGAAAGGAATTGCAATCCACTTAAGTAGTGTGCGTGTTACGTGTAACGTAATTATTTTCAGGGCCACTTCATCATGAACCATGATGGGTCCGACCTGCACAGCTCATTGAAGGACGCAAACGAGGTAATCGGTAACCTGGCTTTGACGAGGTATGATTTTCACTTCTGGGGAACTAGCCCGTCCGACCACTTATAAGGAACATTTAATGGGCGTTGAGTAGTCGCCTGAGTAGTGTTTGCCCTTGTGATGGGCGTTTTTGATGTGAGATATTGGATTGCGCTGCATCAGTAATTCGCTTTCCGTTATCCCTCAACCACTTGTTGGGCAACGAAGGGCGGAAACGCTTGCACATATTCTAATCACTATAAGTTAATTGAAATAGCGTTGAGGGAGTTAGTGTAATCCCCAATTTGTAAGCGGAGATGGTTGGGGGCTCACACGCATTCATTGTTTTGAATACGTTCAAAGTGTGTAGCTGTGGGTGAACTACGGAATGTTGTTCAAAGTCCGGATTATTCGGGTACGCTGAGCCTACATTGTCGAAATACTCTTCATTGCGTGACCATTGTTATTGACATCCGTCTGTTCTTTTTGTTGTTTTTATTACGACGAAGATTGACTCTTTTTAAATCCACTCTGCATATCCATCGAGGACGTAAGAAATTTGTTTGGTCGACGGGCGCCGATTTGGTATGTCCCCCGAGACATACTTGAGCGTGGCTTTTAACAGCTTTGCTGCATCAAGCTAATGCAAATTTTTTCATGCTCGAGAATGCCATTTGTTGTACACTCATCTAAGTTTGCCATTTACAGAAAGAGTTCTCCCGAGAATAAGAAAGGAGTGACTTCCGTTTCGATATCAAACGAGTCCGGTATTTCATCCATCGATAGTGGAATGTCTGAGGAGAAAGACTGCTCGGTAACAGAAGTAAGTTGTATATTTCAGTGCGTCAGAATCTATATAATGGCCATTCCTTTCAGACTTCATCATCCGCTCGTAAAAGTTCGACTTCTGATCGTGCCTGCTTAAATCCAATTCTTCACCAGCTTGAACAGTTGATTGTTTCTGATGAATGGATTGGAAAAGATCATTCGCCAGTGGCAAATGCTCCCCGCAAGCTGTCTGCGGCAAGGTAATGTTGCATTGTATCCGTTCCTACTACATATAACTTCATATAGATCGTTGTCATCCTCCTCTTCCACGACTTCTTGCCCTCGTTTAAATGAACTCGGCAGAACTTTGGTCACTTCGGCTAGTTTAAAATCCTACATTGACTTGCTAGGTCAACATCACCGCCAGAGTATTGCTGCATGGTTGTCTGGAAATGTATCTACATCACTTAGTCAGCTCTGTCGGTTCCCGGCTGCGCAGCTATTCTGCCATCCGTCAGAGCAATCCTTGTTTGCTTCATATCGCCCAGGAATTGGTATTTGTAACAAGTTATTTCCTTATTACGATCATATTTTACAGGACACTGTCTTCGCCTTGCCTTAAGGGAGCGATACGGCAGCGAATATGCGCTGAAGGGTTGGCGCGCATTTGCTGAACAGGTAGGTTCTGTTAATTTGAAGATAATTTACTTAATAATAATGATTTCAGGGCGCTCCTGTGATATACGTAACTCCAGCTCTTCATGTGGATATTTTGGCGTACGTGGCCACTGAATTTGCCATTTGTGATGTTGTCGTACTCGATGCTCAGGATGATCCTCTCGCGGTAGTAGAAGGCAGAATCGTAAAGTTACCATTAGCGAATATATAAGTGTAGCATGGATTTAGGACTACGAGAAGTTCGCTGTTCGACTCAATGAAGACATCAAACAAGGCAAAAAACCGCTTCTTCTAATTGGTGTCGTTGGTTCTGCAATTCTTGGACACAACGATATGATTAGCAAACTCCTGGAAATCAGGAATTCAACTGCTCCGTTCTGGATACATGTTGTCGGAAATGTATGTTTTCACCATTCAACATCATAATATGTGGCCCACCGCTTTAGGCTGTCGCTGCGCTTGCTCTCCACAAACCTAATGAAACATTAGTGCAAGTGCTTTCTCAGGTCGACAGTATTATGTTTCCCCTTGCAAGGTGGTTGGGAATACCAGCTGCTCCAATATTTGTAAGTTAGGAGTTTTCTTTCCTTTGCAATTGCTTTAGACCCTTCATCGCCCCGTGGACACGTACAAACCATCATACCATGAGAAGCTGGATAGTTTGCCTTGGTGGGTTACAACTCAATATTTAACTCCTAAACACATAACGGAGATGTTGGAGCAAGCGTACTTCTTGGTAAGATAATGTCAGGGACACTCAGACCTTTATGTAATACATATTGCAGAGCAAAATTATGCTGAAGGGACTGTCGAAGTTCAAGCAGATCCGTATTATCGGTTTTGACAACCCTGTTGAATATGCTGACAGAGTATACAAGGGAATCTATACCGCTCCAACCGTTATTACCTTTAAGTGCTTTTACAACATCTTCCTCGAGAATAACAACGTAAGGCGATATTAGGTGGCATGAAGTTGTCATTGTTATGTAGGTCGATACGACAGCTGGAAATCAAGAGCAGGAAATTGATTCCACCGGAGATGCTGTTGAGTGTGCAGAAGAAGCCCTTGAATCGTCTGAAAAGGAAACGAAGCTGAAGCTAAACGTTGAATCAAACGACGCTCTCGATGAATATGTCGATTCCTTGAACTCTTGGGTACGATTTATTGCATACGACGTTAATACGGATGATATTTAGCTTGGTCAAGGCTTGTTAACTGAATGCCGACAGCTGGGATTACAACTGATCGATTTGGGAACTTCACTTGGGTTGGCCTTCCGTTTTTGTCCATTGGAGACCGCTTCCAGTACGGTTTATTTCATGACGTCCGGTTATAATTAACTCTTCAGCTTGCAATACTCGACCAGCGCATGTTCAACAGTTCATCAACCATTTGGAACAATCCATGAAAATAATCGACTCCACTGTAGCAGCCAAAAACGAATTTGCTAAAAATGTTGCTGAGTTTCCCGAACTCTGCTCGGTTAAGGTTAATAAGTGGGCCGGCGTCGGTGCAGTATGGTATGTTTCCTTTTATTTTTATTTTCTGAACGTGCTTCATTTTCTGAACTGCTTTATGCTTCAGCTATATACCATCCATTCTGAAGGGCAGCGACGAACATACATGGAATGAAAAGCAGAAACAGCAGGTATGCATTGTTATATACCGTTCACATTCGGCTTCTCTCACTCACAATACTCCTCTCCACTCTTTGCTCAATTGCTTATCATTTAAAATGCGTTTGCAAGATTTAGATTTCCCATCTGAACCTTGAAATTGTTCACTCACTACGCTCTACGGATTCTGCGTTTTCCACAGGAGAATGCCAAGAATTGGATGTCAGCTGCATCAAATTCGGAATGCTCTCGGACGAGAAGGATCTCAGAGACTTGGTGTCTCTCGTGGCGGAACGCGGAAAGACTATTGAAGAATCACAACAGGTAGAAGTTTTGAAGAAGGTAGATATAATGTTTCAATCCTTCAGTATATGGATAGTCTGGCTGAACTCATCCGCCAAGGTATCCAAGCTGCAAATGAAGATTTGAAGAGAGAATCTAATATGCGTCTGCAACAAGAAGTAAGCAGTGTTTTGACTACCTGTAACGATGTCGAAAATCACTTATAGGGCGTTATGCGGCAGCTTCCCATGGTTGGATCCTTGTTCAACTGGTTCTCGCCTTTAGATAAAGAAGTGCAAAACATTCGTGGTCGGTCGTTTGATCTGAATACAGGTACCTATCACGATGAATCGTCGGAAATGCTCTATGTGTCGTTGCAGGAATGATTCAGTCAACTGGAGCGATTTATAAACATCTTCAAGGAGAGTCTATTCAAGAAACTCCACTCCAAACTCCACACGGAAATGTTAGTGAGAAGGCAGAGGAAGAGAAGCCCGCGCTTGCCGACGATCTTGAGCCTGAGAAGGCATAATATATGACATTATGAAGAAGCCCTACTGTGATGAGAACTGTGATAAGAGTCTTTGCAAACTAATGCTTTGCCGGTAATATTTTTAACTTCCGCCTTAATGTTTATTTATATGGACATCTAATAATGTGACTCCACTAGGTTACGGTAATAATAAATCATTTCTTACAGAGTGCTCATTGTTGCTTGTCGTCCTTAATGCTGATGCCAGATCGCGCAACTACGGCAGTTCCGATGAGAATGAGTGCGAGGCCCACGTACCACGTGGAAGTTCTGTTTTCTCCAAACACAAGAAGGGCGTAGACGGCCTAGGACGAATTTAGTATATACCTGTTAGCATTGCTGCGACTTACCGTGGCAAGAAAGTTAGACCCTGTGTTCAGAACGGTAACCTGCAGTGGTACACTACAAATTTTACTTGATTATGACATAATGGATACCTTCAGCGTTGACGCGGAGTTCCGGAGGGCCTTTGTGTGACTCCACCACATCATAATGTTCGATAAGGCGAAGGCAGCAAAGCATAGCGACTTAATGACGAATGAATCCCATTCTTCGAAGAGCAGCTTCGCGGAAACGGAGGCAGTGGCTGCGAACAGTCCGGCCATAACTCCACATATGACGTCCATTGGTCTGAAGCAAATCTTCGTCAGTAAACCTCAGGAGTTCTCACCGTATGAATGTAAAGCACGCAAAAGCGTAAAATGGTTCGAATATAAAGTACAAAACGCTCGTTGACCAAGATTCACAGCATATCGGCGCCAAAGGAACGGCGAAATATCTGTGGCTTCTTCGTGTCAAGACTACAGCTGCATGAAGAAAAGTTGGATCTTCCAATTCTGGGTTTCTCAGTAACATTTCCAAAGGCTGAAGACGTCATCTTATCGCTCGCAGATAT
Organism: Steinernema khuongi; assembly: GCA_016648015.1. Taxonomy (NCBI): domain Eukaryota; kingdom Metazoa; phylum Nematoda; class Chromadorea; order Rhabditida; family Steinernematidae; genus Steinernema; species Steinernema khuongi. Next base: position 176,748 of record JADLIF010003268.1, read on the forward strand.
CATAACAAATCGAGGACTTTTGCTATTCCAATGGCAAATTCGAGGGAATAACTGAAAAGAAAAGAGGTCGAATCTTAGTATCAGAAGTGAGTCATCATTGGACAGTTACGTGCTCAATGCGTCAACTGTAACGTGCACTCTGATCTATATGATCCAATTTTTATTGTTAATGAACGTTGTCATTTGCTACGTTGGCTCATAGGGTCACTTTGGGAGGGAATCACTTTGTAAAAGTCACAAACACGCTGTTTTGAATACTAAATAGGCCTATTGTATTGGGACTCCCTGTTCCATGCAATCTATAATTCTATGTAAGCGAGCTGTAAACATGCAGAATACTGATGCAAATAGGGGGGTCATTTTGTTTGTCAACCATATTTGAACGAATGATGAATTTCTGCGTCAAGTGAAATAAAGAGACGTGTCAATGTTGACCTGCTGGCCAATTTCGAACGTTTTTAGGCAACTTTTCGTATGGTGTGTTTTTGTTACCAAGTTGATCGTGGGAACCACAATTAGGCAATATAAACATGATTAACCGTGGGTTCGAAGACTAAGAAGTCGTACATTCCCAACATTCCCAAGATTCGTCAACAGTGATATTTTCAGAAACGTCATCTCATTCCTACTGTGCGACGTTCTTCTGGCATACTATCAATCCATAGAGACTTCGTACACTGGAGACATTACGTCGCGCCAGAATTACACCCTTCAGGTTCTGTTGCTATGGACACGATACATAGAGCATATTGTGGCAGGCTGAGCATTTCATGCTCTTTCGTTTCCAATGGGATACAACGGCCGCCATTCCGACTTGGATCTTATCAGCTTTTTGTACCGCAGTTACTCAACGTTAAAAAGCGAATACGTTATGCTCAAACAAGAGCATGCTGAAGAAAGAGAACATCTTTTAAGGGTTGGTTTCCCTCGTATGTCGTGAGATATCTGTCTTCCATGCATAGACGATTGCCCGACTACAGCACAACGAAAGTGAGTTGATCGATACGCTTAAGGACCTTCGGATCTATTGTGACGTGCTTTTGAAAGATCGAACTCAACTAGTAGAGCGGATAAGACTGTTGGAGGAGGCAAATCAGGTTAGCATCGCTATTCCATTTTGGCGCTAACTTAGTATTTGCCTACTTAATCTATATTGAGTTCCAGAATGTCAACAAAGGCGCACGTGAACAGTCTCCGGAGGATTCATTAACGAGTTGCGGCGAGTCGGAAACATCCCTACCGTAAGTGTGACTAATGAAGCATCTGCCCTTTAATGCAATGCTTATCACAGACCAAAGACTGCAAACGACCCCAACCTTATGAGCGTACTTACAAACGAACTCGCGCAAATGAGGTCGGGCAGAAAGTGCATTGTTAGTCACAATATAGTCACTTTTAGAATGGCGCTCAACGAATCTCTTTCTTCCGCTGTCGAGATAAAGCACTTAGGCGAAATGGTAAAACAACACACACGAGAGCTGGAAACGGTCTGACATGCTTGGTGTGGTCTTGAACTGATTTATGTTTAGTGGAAGCAGAACAACAGTTCCAAGACAAAGCAAGAAGATGGAGCGATAAGAAATCACGAAGATGATTAGTTTCAATGCAAGCTATTCATAAATAAACATATTAAGAGTAGGTGTTCTTTTTATGCCTCCCAGTCGCATGGGGCCGTCCACTCAGGGTCCCACCTCGGCTCGGGTTTCAGGTTCTCGACTTGGCACTCAATGATGGATCTAATGTTCTTCAGGCAGGGTTGGTAGGAGAATATGCTCTGCACATCGCAGGTTGGAACGTCGCCTTTGCAGAAACTGAGACACTCGCTGCTGACGCCTATGCGCAAACAATAAGATGAAACTGCCAAACTTGAAAATTTGCTCTGGTACCTTTTGCTTTGCAGCATTCAGTGTTGTCATTCGCGTCAGCAGCACAGTAAGCCCACGTGGTCAATTGGGAGACACATTTCACACCTAAGCTGCTACCGAGCTAAAGGGAGATATTAAGCCAAGGTCGACAGCAAAGCCAATACCGCTTCCACAGTGGTGTTGTAGCCGCAAAGTGGCAAGCAGAACTTCATCTCTGGTGGACCTACAGTCTTGCAACACTTCTGAATTCTCTCGTGAAGGACAGAATCACAAGAACACGAACATTTCTTCTTCAGCACTCCAGATTTCAGCGATTTGCCATAGCACTCACCCTGAAACACGACCATAACATGGAAGCGATTTTTCAGTATTCCTAACCTGGGCGGCCTTCTTGGCACAAAATTCTGGATCTTTAGGGCATATGTCCCTTATTTCAGCTTCGCTTAGCACAGCTTCGATTGAATGAGCTAAGAAATTTAAAGAACAAAGTAGAATAAGGGCATGCTTTGACATCGTCGAACAGGTGTACTGAAAAACACAACGGCGTCCAATGTGCTCAAATACGGGGAAGAAGATCTTTATTCGATCAAAGGAAGATACGAACGAAAACAATGGATGAAAACGCGACGAGTCGTTTTGCGGATGCTCCGTGAAAACTGTGTAATTTAATTTAGGTCAGGTCAAGATCTGCGTTGAAATGTTTATGAAGTGGAAACTTTCGAGATCAGGAGTGAGACCACCCGAAAATCAGGAGCGGTCGAACAACAGAGAATGTTGCATTACCGATGATCACGGACAACTTTAAATTCCAACGTCAGGTCCACTAGTGAACTCTTATCCCTTCCCCTCGAGCTGTAGACGACTCCTTGAAACGATGCCGACTTCACCGGCGGGAAACTGTTTGATCCAAAGTTCCTCTCCGTCTTGGCCCTTTGAATCAAAGGAACTTTCGATCCTCCACGTCGTGTATTTCCGGCCCTGTCCAAGAACGAAGGCGAGGCTACGTACTTCGCTGTTATCCGTTCACCGAGGATAGTATGGCAGAAAGCTGCTCGGTACCGGCCAGAGAAGATGTTGTAGAGTATGGGATTGCTTGCAGAATTGGAGTAGTAGCAGAATCCTAAAATTGACCTCTGTTAGGGGCACCCAAAAATACAAGTGAATGTACCTGATAAGTAGAAGAGCGAAATGAAAATGTTGTGTATTGCGGGCGAACTATTCGACTCATTCATGTTGATTGAAAGGAGTCGCTGCAGGTGGAATGGAAACCAGCATACGAAGAACGAAACCACAACAGCCACTGAAATGTAATTAACTTATGTAGACGCATGAGAATAAAACATACCGAGTACTTTAAGAACAGATCGTCGTGTTCTTTCTTGCTTGTCAGTTACCTGCACTATACGAGCTCGTTGGCCGCAGCACAAACTCACGTTTTTAAGGCGGATTAATATGTGGCAGTACGCCGAAGTTATAAACACGGCTGAAGCGAATGTGTTCTTGTCGATGAGCCGAGTGTATAAGCACTTACCTGGCAACAAGAAGAACACGACAAAGGCGAAGTAAATGATCATGTTCTGTTGTTCCTGCTTTAAAAAATCCATCCCACACAAATCGGTCCCGCGTATTGTGAGCCCGTCGTCGGTGACCTAAAGGGATGTGCAACGCATTGGAACAGCTGAGCTCACCGTGTGTGTCCAGGGTTGGTCAATGGCAAAGTCAGGAAGAGGCACTCGGTTGAGCACAACGAGGAAAGCCATTGGGAGAGCCGCGCAAAAAGAGATCATCCACACACAGAAGATGACCATCCCGGCCCTGCTGAAGCTCGCAAAACTCTTCGATTTCAAGGGAAAGCTAGAACATCGTTAATCGTCCTTTTTGACTGTAAGTGGGGGTTACCAGATGGCAAGCCATCGTTCGATGGAAAAACAGAGAACCGTCAGAACCGATGCGTAGCTGGTGAACTCAGTGAGGAAGGCCCGTAATTTGCATATGTCCTCGCTGAATGGGTAGGGGTAGACGACATTGATCGCGTCGTAGAGTTCCATTGGTAGGCCTAGAGACGTCGTTACACCGATTTGTTCCATGAAAGCGCTCACCGAGCAAGAGCATCAGAACGTCCGAGGTGGCCAGGCTCATCAAGTAGAAGTTAGTCGGCGTGTGCATGCTCTTGTTCTTGATTATGACAATGATGGTACACGCGTTCCCGAACACTCCCAGAATCAGCAGGAGCGAGTACATTGCGACGCTAGGAATAGCTGCGGATTTCTTAAATCCACCGTAACCCTTCTTTTTGTGCTGTTTAGCGCATGCTTACCGGTGTGCATCTGTCGCCGAGGATACTGTAGACGTAGCTGGTGATGTTCGGATTAGCGTAGATGAGGAAATCGCAGGGGTCCCGCGTGCTGTCCATCTGAAACGAACGACTGCCCTAGGGGACCTTTGTCAGAGAGAACGTTTGAGGGTGTCTAAAGAGCACGAAGAACGCGACTCGTAACGGAATTAGTCGAGCTGGCACGGTCGACACGAGGTAGTTTAATTAGTACCCGAAACTCGGTACAAATGTCAATTTCATTGTGCCACATCAACGCTTGCATCAGAGGTGTAAGTGAGTCAAACGAACAGATACAGTTGACGAACATCCTTTGTGTCTTTTCTAAAGGCGCAAAAAGAAGTGCCCTTGTGGTTGCCACAGTGATCGTAAAGCAGAACCGGGGTACTTTCACGCGTCACACGCCTGATCGCCTTGAGGTAGACAACAAGCCACAATATTTTTTCCGGTGATCGAACTCGGATGAATGAGACGACGCCTCCTTTTTGCGTTAAAACGTCACAAAAGGGGATAGAGTAATAAGATCGGCCGTCATAATCGAATTATTCATTAAGCAGCTGCAAAAAGCGGCCAAAGAAGCTGTGTTGGTCGTAAAGAGCAAGCCACGAGAGTAGGAGAGCGAGAAGCAAACCGGAGACGTGAAGCGCATGTAACAAAGCCGAAATGCGTTTCTTTCAAATTGTAGACCCAATTCGAGGGATAAACAGGCAGACACTCTACCATACATGATGGTTCTAACAATCCACGTTGATAAGTAATTGGGGGTATTGGAACGACTAGCTGTGAGCCTATGACATACGTCAGAAGGCACATAAGGCATGCAATTTGTGCCACCGGTAGATCGTTGCGTGACAGCTGATTTTGAAACAAAAACGCAGAACAAAAGGAGACCCTTAGCGCAAAAGTGCAATGGTATTGGTCTCAGTCTCCGGTCAGAATCCGAGTAGAACCGATGCCCTCAGGAGCCGTTGAGAGAAAACTCGGAAAACAGTGAACGACGGCAAACGTCGCCCACAAAACGCCTCTTAATAGAGCTAGTTTAGACCAATGCGACAACTAATGAGAACCTCGGAAAGCGGAACTCTCATGATGTGACTTGTCACTTTTGGGCCTTTGCGGAAATCCGCTCTTGTTGAAGCGCAATGCGTTCTCTCTCTGTAAGAACCCTTAATTAATACACGCAACCGTTGAGGTCAACGATCGAAAGTGCACGCATAAACGTTGGTTCATTTATTTCAACAACGGAACTCTCACTAATTGGATACATTGCCCATAGATCGCGTACGATATGCTGTTATTTACAGGCGGTAAAATTGATCAAGATCACAAATAAATGACTTCTACGACTAGGAACACTTAAAGCTTCCACGAGTTGCGCATCATCAAGTCGAAGTAGATGTCCGTGTCGATCGCGGCGCTGATGCCGGCGTAGTAGTTTACGAACTCTTCCTTGGTCACCTGAAAGCCACGGTTTATGGGGTTGTGATGCTCTGGGAGAAACGAGGTCTACCCGTCCGTCGACGTGACCACCGATTTCAAAGTTCCGCAAGAACTGCTGGAAGATCTCCTCCTTGCTCTTCTCGCCGGAAATGAATTGCGGGTGTCGTCTGTGCTCGTACACACCCTCCATGTCCTCAACGGTCACCACGCCGTCGCCTGTTTTGTCCAGTTTTTGAAAGGCCTTATCGATGAGATTGAGACGAGCCTGCGACATCGGGGGCTGAGAGGCACCGCCATGAAACGTAGGCATCAGAGTTTCCGCTTACCCGCAGAGCGATGAGGAACTCATCGAAGCTAATCGCCCCGGACTTATCCTTGTCCAGCGTTTCAAACAAGCTCTTGATGTCCGAATCCTTGATTTTCACGCCGAAGTCATGCACTCCCTTGGTGAACTCGGCCAAGTCCAGGGTTCTGTTCTCATTGTCGTCCATAATGCGGAACGATCTTAAGTTCTAAGCGGTTACAGTAGGCTCGAGCGAACTTCCGCTCCCTACCTTCCCAACTCCTTGATGCCGGCGGCTCCGCGTCGGAGACACGTGTAGCGTAGCTTCTCGAGGGGGTCGGTGACGGTCTGCAGCTTCTGCTCCGCCTTCTGCTTCAGCTCGTGCTCAGTCATCGAGGCTGGCGCGATGTTCAAAATGGACACTCCTGGAACGGTGATGTGCGAGGACGGGGCGCACCAAGACAAATAAGGCAAGTGCGGGGGGCAGTAGGTTCGAAAGGCGGCTCAAACGATGTTTATCGGTTGGAAATGTGCGCGTGCCACCCGGTCCAACCGCTCTACAAGATTGGCTCTCCGGGAAGAAAAGCGCGTCTTTGTTTATTTCTCCAAGAGCGGAGTTGCGGACTCATGACAGCAGGGTTAATTTCCACTGAAAGCACCCACCATCACTACCCAGCTGCTGAAATGCAACGCTCTGAGAAATTGCATGCGAGCGGGAGGCCAAGGTGGGCATAGGGTGTTCTTTAATCGGCACCTTGCATACAAAGGCGCGCGAGCGGGGCTGCGCGTTCCTAATTAAGGTTAGTTTGCCAACACCGGAGGGAATAATATCCCATGCATGAGAGTTGTCGATATTGAAGGCGATTGTCGGGATCGATAGAGGAGAAGCTAACGGTGCTATTGCGCGCAGCGACTTACCCAGGGAGGCCTGGAAACATGCCGAACTGTTGATCATGTCGCCGCCGTGCTAGAGTAGTGGACGGAGTGGCAGACGAAGAAGGCTCTCGAGGATGCAGCGACGCCGCGCAATATATCGAGTTTGACCAGTATATGCAAGGAACGCTTCCCCTTGCTGGGCTTGATGAGAAGCAATCCCAAATTTGCATGGCTTTATGTGAAGAAGCGCTAAAGCATCGAGATGGATGGCTGTGCGGTCCGATGGATATCGACGTCCTATTGAGCCTTGTTTTCCCAAGGGGCTTGAGCCTCAGATGTCTAATGGCATGGGCACAAACGCAGATAAAATCCATCGACTCCGTCTGGTCTAAAGTGCAAAAGTCAGTCTCAAAGCGGAACTTCATTTTCCTGATTAGATGAGTAAAACACATGTTATATTTGGGTTTTTGTGTCCGTCTGGCGAGCAGTCCGCTCTTTCAAAGAATGGCGAATGATGAGGAAATGAGAAGTTACTTCGGCGCGATTTTAACCGCGCAATTAGGGGGGGTCCACAACATTGCTGAACCATTTTTAAAGCTCTTTGTTCCCATAGCTATTTCAGTGAGCAGCTTCCAGCCGACTTCCATAGAGCGTTTCCCATAGAAAAACACCATTAGGACAATTGAATAAACACGCCGTTATGGCCGTTCATTGTCACAAGTGGTCAATTGAAGAGGACGAACAGCTTGTCTACAAGAAAGTAACCCCGACATTTTTCAGACTCAGAGGTTACGTAGGTAATCGCGAAAATTTGCGCGCTCCATCAACTTGTAGGACGAGAGTGTTTTCCTTTCGTCGGGGTGCTTCAAAATCGTCACACCTTACCTCATTAAAATGTCGTGCTTTCTCGGTGCTCTGCGCTGATTAGTTTGCATCCGTGGCCCAATGAACAGTGGCCGACCTCTCTTTATTTTACAGGTAGCGTCAGACAGTACCCCTCCCGATTTCACAATTTTTGTTTATTCTCGATTACTGTACATATATGTCCTAATGGGGTTGGGATATTTTTACGCGCAAATGGTTTTGCTGCACATTAATCTGATATTAAACCATCGTAATGGGGGAATAGCATTGTGTGTGCAGCGTGTTTGTGAAGCTATAGCTCATTAGAGCGCTCAACCAACAAAGGATCTGCAGAATAAGCATTTGGAATGCGATGATTTAATTAGCGGAATGAAAACCTAAATTTAACCAGACCTTGAAGTAGTATTGCAAACTGTTAATACAGACAACCACCCTAGATAATCCGTTTACTTGCTGACAGCGAGAAGAGAAGCGCCGCGCATCACACTAAATCAACACACCGTCCTGAGTGGTCCGCCGTGGGAATTCTTCTTCAATTATACTCCAATTTTATAATGTTCTCCCTAATCAACTCTGACTATTACCAAAGCAGGGATGCATCTTTGATCGAGCATGCGGTTTGCCCATCCGTCCCAGAAGAAGACCTTCCGGAAGTGGCCGCTCGGAAACGAATCGCCGCCGTTTGGACCCCTAGACCTGCACCGCACCCGTGGATCTCGGCCTGCAAGGTACTGCATCCCTTTCCTTTGTTTAGATCCCGCGACCTGTCACAGACCAATTTTATCCATGTTCTCGTTTGATGATGTTTTCCTTCGTCTATCGGGACCGATGACGATTGCGGTTTGCAAACGTGTTCACTTCAGGAAAAACCGTGCGCCGTTTCGCTTCCTCGAACCACACTCGCCCACCGTATCCGTGATCAGCGACAGCGAAATGTATCCTCCGCCGCCGGGCAGATACGGCATGGAATGCGGACGCCCAGTCGACGTCCGACATGTGCACAGGTAGCCGGAAACTGTAAAGCGTTTATCCTTTGTGGATCCAGACAAAAGAGCCAAAGAGTGGGACTTCTTGCGGCCGTCCTCTTCTTGGCCGCCCTGGTCTTCGTAGGCACAGGAGTGGTCCTGTTCCTTGTTCTCGCCAGGGGTCCTTTACCTTACGAGCAGAAGTTCACCGGTATTCTTCCGTTTGGGACCTTATTTAGAACATTTTGTTTAGAACCACCGATAAGGTGTGCCACAGCGCAAACAGAAGCTGCCGGCGACCTCCCAAAGCCTGCGCCCACCGTCAGTTCCCACACGAAAGATGAGGCGTGCCTCGACGAGGAGTGCATTCTGTTGGGTAGGTCTCGGGTTTCTCCATGATGATTTGCAATTTGGATACTGTAGCGGCCACATATGTGTCCAATATGAAAAGGGAAGTGAATCCTTGTGATGACTTTTACGAGTACGCATGCGGTAACTATGCTGTCAGCCGCTATGTTCCTGATCACGAGACCAAACTGAATGTGATCAGCGAAATGAAGTTCAAGCTGAACAAGAATTTGAGAGGTATGTTCAGAGCGCGTAGTAGAGATATAATGAGTTGCTAGACTTATTGAACAGAGCTGAAAGGAAGAAGACGGGTGACGCGATGCAGCAGATGCTTAGTTATTACGACTCTTGCATGGATGACCAAGCACAAGACCGAGGCGTAGGTTTACAGCCAGACTTCCTCTCTCAACCCCATTTAGGACCTCATGCCACTGAATTCCCTCATTTCCACCATGGGAGGCTGGCCGTTGTTGCAAAACGCCGTTTTCGACGACCGCGCCTTTTCCTGGGAAGTTCTGCACGGTCACCTGATGAGTTTGGGCGTTCCAGGCGTGTTCTCCGTCTTCAACCAGGAAAACCTGGACAACCAGAGCAAAAACACACTGATGGTAAATTCTGAGGGTCTACGCTCGTGGTAAAAATCTAATCAGATCGGAAACACCAAATTACTGTTAGGCTCGAAGAGACACTACCTAGAGCCTATTGAACGGAACGAATTTGCGAGAAACTACGAGTTCTACATGAAAGAGCTCATCGCGATGCTCGGTATGCCCAGTAGTCATTCCGGTATGATTTATTGGCACGGCATGATTTTAGGCGGCGATGAGGAAGTTATCGGAGGAAACATAAAAAATGTACTCCATTTTGACTTTGCCCTCGCAAATGTACGTCTTAATATGTTGTAGCGCGCTAGCGATTGATTTAGCTCACGAAGCTGGAGGGAAACTCCAATCCATCAAAAGCAAAGCATCTTCTCTCCTTTGGCGATCTTAAACGAAAATTCCGAAACGTAAGAGCCAATAAGTCATTCTATCGTCCACTCTACAAATTTAGATCAATTTTGAACTTCTACTAAAAACAGGATTAAATGAGTTCTCAGAGCACCTTACTAATTCCACCATTATCAACGTCGTTGACATGGTGTACATGGAAGAGCTGGAGAAACTCCTGGCAAGAACTCCCCTTCAGTGGGTTGCACAGAACCACAACCCGGAGAACGAAAATGCATTTCAGGACCCTCAATGACTATCTGATGTGGAAGCTTGTAAGCACTTTCGACATGTACTTACCGCAGAGATACCGAGTGCCGCGAGAGAATTTCAAAAGTGTCGTGTACGGAGTCACGCTGAAGCCCCTTTGGGAGGAGTGCGTGGCGGAGGTCCAGAAGAGAATGCCTCTGCCGCTGTCAGTTCTTTTCGTGCAGAATACCGAGCGCACGCAGAGACATCAGCAGGTGAGAAAAGAGAATGACGAACAGGAGGCTCCTTGTGGGTCGTGGCCAAGACATGATTTTTTATTGAGCTTTATCTTCTGAGAAGATGTCTCTGGGCCCTAGACACGGTTTTTTATTCAAAAAACATTTGCTTTAACCTCTTCTACTTATCTGTGAGAGCAAACACAACATGTTTACACCGGGGGAGAATAGATAACGTGACTTTTGACCTTATTTCAATATCGTTTCGGCTCGTTTCCCCAGAAATCAAAATTTACATTGGCACTTGATTCAACCCATCTTTTTGGTCTAACCACATTCCACTCAATCGCTGTCTCTAGATACAGCATCTGCTCGCTGCACTCAAGGTCTCCGTCGAGGAGCTTGTGATGAACTCCGACTGGATGGACGAGAACACGAGGCTCATCGCCTTGCGCAAGATCGGCAGCATCCAGTATCAGATGGGAAGTACGTCCACGACGTTGCCCGGGAACGTGCTCGGGAAGTTAAATCTGCTAAGGGACTCGTTCTTCGACAATGCTGTGCAACTGAGGAAACTTTCTGTGAAGTACGTCAACGCGCTTAAGAATGCGCCTTTTACCTATGTTTATAGGAGCGACTTCTCCGCCCTTTACAACAATTCTGTGCCTCGGACCAGATCGTTTTTAATAACCCCGCCCGTTGTCGACGCGTTCTATGATTACTTTGCTAACCAGCTAGGTATTCCGAATCCAGGAATTTCTCTAAACAATAGAAATTTACAGTTTTCACGGACGCTATGCTAGGATATCCCTTGATCGGATCAGGTTTGCCACAGAGCGTTAACTTTGGTGCCTTGGGTATGGCCATTTCCCACGAAATGATTCACTCCATTGATGATCTTGGTACGTTCCTTGTTGCTCTTCTTATAACTATAGAGACTTTAGGATCAAACTACGGAGAGAACGGTTTGCTGGAGCCTTGGTGGAGTGCCGACATGAAAGATGTGTACAAGCAGAAGAAGGACTGTTTTGTTGCCCAGTACGGCAGTAAAGTCGAACCCGAGACGGAACGATATGTAGGTCATGGTATGGAATACTAGGAGTGAAAGTTCACTTAACAGATTGATGGAAAGTTGACCGTCAATGAAAACATCGCCGACAACGCTGGACTAAGGATTGCTTTTAACGTAATTATCCTTCCGGTTATTCTCACCGAAAGATCGTTTAGGCGTTTAAAATGATTGAAAACCAGAATTCCACATCTGCCGGCTACCTTCCCACTTTTAAGAACGAATCATCCCGGCAAATGTTCTTCCTGGCCTTCGCCAATGTATTCCTTCCCTCTATGTCTATCTCCCTTAACTGAAGCACTTTAGATGTTCTGCGAAAGTGTGAAGCCGGGCTCTATGGACCAAGTTCTAAACACGGATACCCACAGCTTAGGGCAGTTCCGGTGGGTGTGCCTCTAGACCATTCTACAGGTGGTGAATTCAGGGTAAATGTGCCTCTGCAAAACCTTCCGGAATTCTCTAAAGCCTACCGCTGCCCGATCGGAAGCCCCATGAATCCCTATGAAAAATGTCGCCTGTGGTGATAGGTGTCGACGAACGAGTGGAGCAGTTGTGCCGTAGACATTATTAATTTTTAAATATTACGGGTGTCTCGAACAGTTGTGCTTTCGAATGAATTGCGTCGTATTTAGCTGTTGTCTCCTCTGTTTGACCGTTGCTCTCAGCCATGAGAACACTCACTCTTCCGAAGGTGATAAGACCCATACCTTCCAGGAGCACGACTGCCTCTACTCGCCTCTACTACACACCAGTTGCGCTTTGCAGCCTGAACCAGGCGTACAAATTCACGGCCACGTCCTTAAAGTCGCGCTGAAACTGGGAGGCTGTAAAAGGCGACGATTCGCGCGTCAGCGCCGTTGGTCAGGTCAGGGCGAGGGTACCCGTGATAAGAGCGGCGAGCAGTAGACAAAAACTAAACTGACAGCTTCTCACTTTTTCCTGCCAATCACCAGACTGCGGCCTTATAAACGCTTCCTAGAGAGCACCGGCGTACCCTCCCCGTATGTAGTGGTCTAGAGCGGCTGAATGTCTGTGTGAAATTGGACGTATCTTTGTATTTCATCAGATCATTTGGTTGCTCTACACTGGCTCCTTGACACTTCTGACCTTATACTAATCTCTTCTCCGCTGTCTTTCGCTTCTTAGTTCTCGAACTTCGCCACTATTTCTGGCTGCTTGAACAGAGTCGGAATAACTTGGATGACCTGAAATCCAAATACTACACTTGAATGAAGTGGGGCCTACCTTGTAGCCTCCCTTCATATTCACCATGTGCAGAGTGTTGCTCGTGGTTCCCAGACTCGTCCTGGCTGTTATACCAATTCTGTACACCTTATTCAAGGACTAAATGGCGTTTTACCGTACCTCCCTAATGAAATTATGTGCTGTTCTTACCGATTCGGGTTTCACCACTACGGCATAGTAGTCGCATCGGTACTTCTTGATTGTGATTTCGTTGTTGGAGAGAAGGAACATGCTTTGTGGGTGATTGTAAGCGTACTCGGCAAAACTCTCGTCCTCCAACGTGTTGAACCATCGTATGGCTGGCTCAACCAATTCGATTGGCTCGCCCATTGAAGTGAGTTTTATGTAGCATGGACAGGCCTGTAGATGTTGAATGTATCAGTTCGACCGGCTCAGCTGGGAATTCCCCAAATGTCAAGATAGTTTTTGCCCATTTTGTTTTTTTTTTTTATTTATTTTAGCCATTTTGTGGTTATAACGATTCAGAAATTTGAACCCGATATGATGACGGATGCTGTATAGAAATGGACACTAAAACTGGACGGGCCCTAGGCGAAACCAATAAAGTTATGTTACTCCGTAAAACATGGAATTTTGTTAGATTTCTCCGTTCAGCCTGAACTCACGGTGACCATTGCGAGACTCCTGTCAAAGCCGATATGTTTGAGCGAAGTCCATATGTCGGACAGAAGGTCTTCGTTTCCATTCGCGTGTTCACTGATCTCCACCTGGTGATATTCAATGAACGCTTTCATCGTCAGCTCTCCGTTCCGTGTGTCAAAGACGTCAGTTAGAGCCGTCCATTCCTATAAAATAGGCCGAACTCGTTTTCTTAGATTCCTCCTCACCTCCTTGGAGAATTTCTCATCACCCGTGAGAAGAGTGTAGATGCAGAACTCGCCGGAGCAGATCGTTCCGTTGTCGTTTAGGTCAAAAATGTCGAAAACGTTTAGCAGAGCCATCCTATAAATTACAGGGTTTTTATTGCTTTAAAGAAGACTGTTCTCTCGAGCTGGAATATTAGCAAACTCGGATTGTTTTGTAACCTTGGATTATATTTTTAAAAATCCCATTTAACGAAAAAAGAACTAAAACATTTTAACACTAACATTAAAGAAAAAAATCGACGATTAAACCAATCTGTCTTGCCAGTTTCCCATCTTACTCCTCACCTGTAGTCCTTGGACATTTTGCCCTTATCGTTCGTAAGGGCTACTTCGTAGCTCGCTGGTTCACCGGCTACATCGACGCAGTTTCTTAGCTGGACGCAGTACTCGCCCGGCCCCAGAATAGTCTTCTCCGACAGATATGTCTAAAACGTGTCTTAACGTGGCAGAGGACTGAAGCGCATACTCCGGCAGCATCTCCCAAGATACTCGTAACAGTTACGGTAGCAGAGGTGTGGCAGTCATAGATCACGGCAATGAGATTTCGCTCGAAGTGTTGTGGCAGCAGACCGACTGAAGTCATGGACATTACAGGCAAAGTGTGTGGTCACACCTTTGTAGTTAATCTCAAGGGATAGCTGAATTTCGCTTTCGGTCTCTACCGTAAACTGGTACTCAATGCAGCAACATCCTCTTGGACTGCATACCAAGAGCGACTTCTTTGTGTTCTAAGGAGAAAAGAGGTTTAAAGCGTGTCGATCATAGGCCAACCGGGTGCATTGTACTTGACGCGTCGATGTGAGCCACGCTCTGGGCACTTTCACGTATGGGTCTGACATGACCGTTGCTAATCGGCTGCATGAACACGGACGACTGTTCGGAGTTGTTTTCTAAGCATCTTATTCTAGCCAACGCTGTGAACTGCGATGACTCACTCTCTGTTTCAAACAAGTAGCTGAAGATCTGTCGGTTGATTTGGACTAGCTCCGACCGAGTGCTTTCGAACTCGTGCATCACCTGAGGATAGGTCTTGGCACGAGCGGACGACATTTCAACACCCTACCTGCTGCAGAGTATCGCCTCGCTTCAAGAAGAGTGATAGCATCTGTTGCATCTCAGCCTCTTCCGTCGTGTTGTTTGGCATCTACTAGACCGATGACATGTCTCCAAAAAAGCCACTATACCTTGCGCTTCATGTGGTCGAAGATTATGTCGAAAGTGAGCTCTCCACTTTCCACACACTTTTTAATTCGTTCGTAACGATGGATGTTGATTCCCTCTTCGGACTGATAGATTTGCGACGCATCTTCGAAACTTATTTGATCTAAACTGGCCTAGAAAGCATTTAGTGTATGCGACTATCGATTGTACCTTCGCTCGGCCAACGCTCCTTTATGCTCAAGAAGGAAACGTTCTTTCCCGATGAGATAATTATTTCGTAGAACTCCAATAAGTCGACGGTTCGTGAAAAACTTCCCGCGGTATTATAATAAACAGCATCGAAGGTGTCCGCCGTCCGCAGCATAATGCTCAGCCTCGTTTGATGCCAGGCGTCGTGCAGCCACGAGGAAAGAGCTTGTTGCCCCAGCAACAGAGTATGCCCGGTCCACAGACCCATAAATCGCTAATTAGCAATACTTAGCAATTTACAGTAGTCACCAGCTGATATGATCTAGGGAAAACATTCCCTGAGCGTTTTGATTGGGGCACAATGAAAACACCGCTGTTTTTGAGCCTTTCTTGAGAAAGGTCAAATAGTCACATGAGGATTAACCTCAGAATGTGGGCGATATTCAATATCACCGGTCTACAATAACGACATACTGGGCATCTCAAAAACTGCAACTTTCCAAAATGTTTGTTTCTCCTCAGTAATAAATATGTGCATACGCATGACCCAATTGGTCTTCGAGGACTTAAACATGAGACTATTTCTGGTTCGTTGTCCATTATGAACACATAGTTTGCTGGAAGATCTTCTGTGCCAAATGGGAACCACGCTTATGGTAGACCATGTTTTTAAACTCGTGAATATAAGTGGTACTGCCTACTTTATTTTAAATTTGTCTACAGACATTTACCGTTTGTCGACAGAGGTCTGATATTTAGTGAATAGCTTCATTTAAGGAGCTTTTATATTACTTTCTGGGCTACTTGCGCCTGAAAACGAACCTTGTTTAATGCTATTGCTGAACCCGTTTTCCCCCGTTTCCCGTAAAGTTACATACCAGTAAATTGCCTGTAGCACCAGAATAAATCCGCAGCAAAATTTTTTTGTTTTTATTGTAGAATGTTTAATTATCGTTTGTTTTTAGACTCCAGCTTGTGTTTTGATCACAAAATCATGGACAAATATTGTCGTCTTCTGTCCTCGAGTGGAGTCACTTTCGGATCAAAGAGAGTGTGTGTACTTTGTTTTGGTCCCCTCAGCCTAGAATACATTTGCGCCTGTGACCTACGCGCATTGAGGTTGTCAGTCTAGGTTTGATAGGAGACCTTCTTCGAGTGGTGACACGCTCGCCGGTGACCTCCAAAAGTCCTGACTCGTCCATCGATTCGTCTCGTGGGTAGAAAACAAGCTCTTTGCTGCGAAAGACATCGCCGTGCACAGTGCTCATATATTTTGTAGTCGATGCCTTGATTACCCATGATTTCCATCGATTTCTCCCTTATTTTATCACTTCGACCAGACACACACAAAAGCGCGCGTTTGAGCAGACGTCGCGCCCGCTTGCTTGTGGCTGACCATCCATTCTGCCGTGTTTTTCTTTTAGATTTACCGCGTTACAGTCTCACTGCCTCGTTTACAGACAAAGCTTGCGGTGACTGCTGCCGAAATGCAGCGGCTGATCCTCGCTCTTCTTCTGCTGGCATGTGCCGCACAGAGCGCCAAAGTCCTCATCATGCCCAGCTCCATCTATCCTGTCCACAGGTACACGATGAAGACGCTGGCAGAGGAGCTGGTTAAGCGCAAGCACGAAGTTACGTGGTTCGAGCACGGATGGAAGAAGGTGAGAGAGAGGATCTGGTCAGTGTGACCTTACTCGTTTAGCCAGAAATCGCTCTTCCTAAAGAGGTGGAGGAGATCTTCGTCACCATTCCCGCCGGCAGTGCTGTGATCAGAGACTTGTACGTCGCCCGGAACCACTCTGTGCACGACCGCATCTGGAATGCCGACTTTGAAGACGAATCCGAAAGAACGTCTGCGTGGTTCGCGTCAATCGAGCTTTGCGACGGACTTCTCTCCAGCGCTGAAGGAAAGAAGCAGTTCGACAGTTTGGTGGAGCGCCAGTTTGACACCGTCGTCGTAGACGATCTGTACAACCCTTGTGGCCTTCTGCACACGGGCCTGCAGAAGAGCGTCTTCATCTACTGGTCGATGACCTCCTTGCGAACGGAATCCGCCTGGGCTCATCACAGTCCCAGCCCTCCTTCTTACCTCCCAGTTCACGGAACAAAGTAGCTATATGCGTGACTTTCCACATAACGGCTTTCCTTTCCAGGCTTACTGACAGACTATCCTTC
Source organism: Steinernema khuongi (assembly GCA_016648015.1). Lineage (NCBI taxonomy): Eukaryota > Metazoa > Nematoda > Chromadorea > Rhabditida > Steinernematidae > Steinernema > Steinernema khuongi. The sequence goes on from JADLIF010003268.1 coordinate 193,861, forward strand.
ACTCAGAGGGGATATAATCTAGCTGCCTACCTGAGGGCCATCTATGTGCATCAGAGTGTCGTTCTTCCTAGAATGGACCAGATTTTTAAGGTATAAACGCACTGACTTCATCTCTCATTTGAATTTTAGAAATTCTACCCTGAACTTGGAACAACGGCGTTCTATATGGAGCGCAATGCGTCCATTAACTACGTGAACACTCCACCTATCTTCGACTTTGCCCGTCCTTACATGCCAAGGGTGAACTTCGTTGGCGGTCTTCATTGCCACAAGCCTAAGCCTCTCACTGGGGTATGTCCCACATTATATAAATTATTTTCACTTACGCTGTTGCAGGAGCTAAAGACTTTTGTGGAGTCGGCCAATGCGGAGAAGGGTTTCATGGTGTTCTCCACCGGTTTCACCGCCCAATGGAAACGAGCTCCCAAACCCTTGGTGGTAAGAGCTTAGGGTGCTTATTCTGGCCACTCAAACTTTGATCTTTAGAACGCAATCGTCACGGCTATGCGACGAAATCCCGAAATCAAATTCGTATGGCAATATGATGCGGAACCGATTCCAAACTTGCCTTCCAACGTCATCACCTCTAAGTGGCTTCCTCTTCAGAATATTTTGGGTAAGTTTTTCCAAAAAGGACATGCAAAGGTAACACCTACTATGAGAGCTCCAGATTAGTTGATCATGTAGCTTTAAAGCTGATTACGTTGATAGCGATACATCGTAACTACGAATGCGAAAATATATGGCGCAATTTGGAGCTAAGAGGCCATTCTGTTCTGAATCTGTCCTTTATATATGACATAGCACCACCCTAAAATTATTCCTGTTTCCTTAATCCTCAGCGTCAAATTGGGGTTGCACTTCGACGTGCCTCTTGTTAGCCGCCAAAAGAAATTCTATTCTTTCAGGACATCCTATGTGCAAAGCGCACATCTCTCACGGAGGTCTCAACAGCGTCGTTGAATCCGTGTGGCACGGCGTTCCGGTCATCGGATTTCCTTTGACCGTAAGCGGGTTCGACAATCTTCTACGGGTAACCGATCGCAATGCGGGTATCATGATTCCGAAGAACAAGTGGAACGCGGACAGCTTTGATAAGTCCTTCGAGGAGATCTACAAGAAACAGTAGTTAAATAGTGACTTAAGCTTGGCCTAATCGGTCTTTTATAGGTACAAGGAAGAGATGCTCGTGTTCCAAGACATGGTCATCGACGTGCCTTACACCGAGCTGAACCACTCCGCCTTCTGGGTGGAGTTTATCCAGCGCCACCAAGAAGTGCCTCACGCTCGCTCTGGAGCGGACAAGCTCAACGTCCTTCAGTACTTCCTCGTCGACGTCGTCCTCTTCCTGCTCAGTGTGCTCGTTCTGATCGTCGCCACTGTCGTCTACGTGCTCAAACTAGCCACGCGCATGGTCTTTGCCCTGTTCCGTCTGGTCTTAGGAAAGGGAGACGCCACCAAGTCTGCTGCTGCGCCTGCGAAGGACGGCTCCACAAAGTCGAAGAAAGCGAAGAAGGTCGACTAAATTGTTATCGTTGCAACGTTTGTTGTAAATATTCCCATAAAGTAGCTGTGCGAAGCGTCGACCGGCATTGGCACCTGTCAGAAAAACGAAAGTTGACCAATGGACGAAAAGGAAATTGATTGGCCAGGCAGACAGAGGCACAGAAGTGGCACACATTAATCTTGGTCCGTTTGTCTGGAGAGCGTCTCGATCGGCGTGAGGTGAGAAGACATCACAAGTGGAGGTGAGAAGGGCAGAGTTTGCCTCGTTCTGGAGTTGCGAGTCTCTTCAAAATAGCTTTCCTGTTTTCTTCCCCCGATAACGCTACGGGACCTGACTTCCTGTGGTGTCTATTTCAAGTTCCAAAATGAGCCCACTGCGTCTGTGGTGCTTGTTGCTCATAGTCCCAGTTGTCAGAAGCCGGGATGAGTTGCTAATGGCTCATGTGGCAAGTGCTGTGTCCACGTTATGACGCTTAGATGGAATATTTAGGTTTGGCGCCACGGAGATCGAGCGCCGACTAAGACTTACCCTAACGATGTGCACCAGGAGGATGCATGGCCCAATGGATGGGGCGAGTTAACGCAGGTAGGGTATTGATGAACCGCTTTCTACAAGGAAGAATTTCAGCTAGGCATGCAGCAGCACTTCGCATTAGGACAAATGCTCAGAAAGCGGTATATAGAAGACCAACCGGGGTTCCTGAGTCCCACCTACAGAGCCAAACAGGTCCAGTGATACGGTACTGTTCGTGAATAAGTGCATTCTTTTAGGTCCACGTTCACAGTACTGACTACAACCGGACGTTGGTGAGCGCTATGAGCAACCTCGCAGGAATGTACCCCATGGGAATTCCTGGCACTGATCACCCCAATGGTACGGCGTGGCCTTCTAACTGGACTCCTATCCCGGTCCATACGGACAACTTTAATACCGATTTTGTAAGTGGCACGTTGTGAGAGAACTGAAGACTGATTTCTTCCAGATTGGAAACATGTGGTCAGAATGTGCTCGAAAGACGGAACTTGACGAGTTCATAGAGTCCAGTCCGGAGTACAAGCGCGTGGTTGAGGAGAACGAGGTAGGGCACATCGGTGATTCCTATGTTGCAAAAAGCTTTCAGGAGTTCTTTGATTTCCTTACTAATAAGACGGGCATGCACATCGACCTTTATGAGATGTATGACCTTTATGACGTCAACTTCATTGAAGTAAGCATACTCTTTCGTGTCCAACATAAGCAGCGCTCTTGTAGACCAAATACAACCTAAGTCAACCCGATTGGCTGACTGCAGATATAGCAAAGAAGCTGTGGAATCTCACTCACACCAAGAATGAGTTCAACTACGGTATTTCCAAGCCTTACGTTCCCGAGCTGATCAAACTCCGAGGTGGTGAGTGCTTTAGTCTTTCCAGCACCCAGGACTAAACATCATCATAGGTCCGCTTCTCAAGGACATGAACGAAAGAATGATGGCTAAGGTCCGGTGTCTCCAGAAGACAGACAAGGATTGTGCTTGGATCAGGCCGCTGAAATATTACGCCTACTCTGCTGTATGACTTTGTGCGCATGCTCTAAATGTGAACCAGTCTTTCAGCATGACACTACCATCGCCGGGTTCTTGGCCACGCTGGGCGACGAGGAAGAAGTGATCGGAGGCATTGCTTTGCCTCAGTACACCGCGGCCATCTCCGTAGAGCTGTGGAATGTGACGGGCGTCGGACCAGCTGTCAAGGTACCACTGGCACGAGTCTTTCTCTTTAAATGTTTGTAGATCCTGTTCCACCCGGGTTACAACAAGGAGTTCCATACGATCACCGCGCTCACCAAGGGATGCCCGTCCCAGCAGGACCTCTGTCCGCTGAACACTTTCTACGAACGCTCCCAGATCTTTATGCCCAATGACATGCGAGAGGACTGCAAACGAAGGAATGGCAGGGTGGTGCGAATGTGGGAGAACTCGACGAAGCGGCGATTCTCTCAGAGACTCCACTGAATCAGCACTCTTCCAGGGCGGACTGGAGATTTTTGATAACTATTTGGACATCCAGCACATTATAAACATAATAAAACATAGTTGAAAATCTCTCAGTCAGGCTGACATTTGGCCTAGAATGACCATAGTGGGCGATATTTGGAGAGCATATGGCAGAACCGCAGTACTGAACGCCAACTACCGCCACTAAACAGTGAATCACCGTCACTACTTTGTGCACCCTAGGAACAGTGCCGTCCATACACAGTTAATTGACAACACTTGAGGGCGCATAAAAACGAAATGCGTCAGTTTAGAGGAAACATAATAAATCTCTTCCAAAGTTATCTTTTCTAGTGGCTCTACCGTCAGCACCATGGCAGAAGTTGCCTATTTGAGAAACTTGCTAATTACTCTGGCAATCAAGGACAACAGACAGGGACATTTATTTCAAAAGGAGACGGTTAAACCCGACTCGTGTCCTTTTCTTCGCAAAGGAGCACCCCCAGTTTCTTCCGTACGAGTATCGCTTAGACTCGCGCTCAATCTCTTTTCTTACTGTTTTGTACCACTGCCTAAAACAAAAATATAACTCAATGTTTGGTCTAGGGACTGCATACATTTTTCCGGTGAACGTCTCTTCCAGTATAAGGGCGCTTATCATCGTGAAGTAATTTCTTCCGTTGCTCAAGGATGGAGTCATCAGCTCATTCTGAAGTCATGACATTTTCGGGACGCTGTTCCAACACTTACCCCAAAGATGTACTCGTTGAGGTGCCTCCGCTCCTTGTCCTCAGCTTCGACCATCGAAAGACTCGAACAATTGAAATGCGATCTGGCGTAAGACTTAAAGTGTTCTGTAGTGTGCACAGTGCTTGTCAAGTCTTACCAACGCACGAGTGGCAAAATCCATTCCGTGAACTTTGAACGACTGAACTCTCCCGCGGCCGTCCCTCCATTTCCGAGTTTCCTCCAGATTCAGAGGCAGTGAGGGAATCATCAGTCCGTAGCCCTAAACTATAAACGTTCTACATTTGCTTTGGACCAGACGAAACCAAGGCGTGCATAATTTCGTGGCGGAACACGTCCAGGGTCGACTCGAAGTTCATCCATACAGCGTTCCTCCAGCACACCTTCATGTGTCCCAAAATAGGCTTCTTCTGGTTGACGAAGGAGCAGACGGAGGCCCTGGCGAGCACATGGTTCATCCGTTCGCACTCCTTGCCACCCGTCTAATAATAGTCAAGTGAAGGAACAGCTGACGTGTCTTCTTCGACTCACCAGCAGGAGGATCACGAAGTTGAATGGCTTGCCCTTCAGACTTAGACCACCGGAACTCGGAGTAAACGTCTTCACTATGTTCTTCTTGTAGAGCCACTCAATGGACTCCAGGGATTCCGATCGCCCTGAGCACTCCTCGATACTCCACTTGGGAATTTTGTACTCCTTAATCGCAGTGTTCACCATAATGCGGTTCTCCATGTTGTACATAGCCTCATAAAGCGATTTCTTAAACGAGCATATATAAAGCTGAAATGGTTTACAAACAGACCCGCAGAGTGTAGTTTAACTTCTCCGTACTCTCATAGTGTCCCAAGCCGATCTTCAACTTTGTCCAGCTGGCGCTCGTCGCCGACAACAGCGGGAGTAGAAAGACCAGCAACAATCTCATGACAAGAAATAGAATGCCGCTTTTGCTAATTGCTCTGTGCGCTTTTTATCTTGAGGTATGGTCATGGAAGGAATTGTTGGTAAAGGTGTTCGCTGAGTCATGTATTAAACGCCTACCGACGGAAGCGCAAATGATTCATTGCATGCATCTGCTACAAAAAGACATTTGAGTGACACTAAACTGTCGGAAGCACGTTATAGGTACAAAGCAAGTGGTACGTATGTTCAAGCTCAGGCTCCAATGGCGTCGTTGATGGTCACAGTGTACACTTCGACGTCTCCGTCGATCTCGAGCGACTTGACGTCTTCCGGAGCACCGCGATGGGCGAACGTGGCATAGCGCTTTCCGTTGAAGAAGATCTGGAAGCTGAACGGCTCGTTGATGATGGTGCAGTCAAAGCTGAAGTGGAATATTGGAGAAGGATGGTTTGAAGGGAGCATCTAACATCTCCTTCTTGTTGAGGGGAAATTTGCCTTCACGCTCTTCCTGGCCCCAGACGTTGTCGATCATCGCATTACGGACGATCGCCCCTTCGTTGAAACGGATCGACACCTGCAGGGCATATTCTCGGTTCTCGCGGTACAGATTCACGTTAATGCGCTTTCCTGAACAGAGAAAAGTTCACTTGTGGGCGAGAAACAAAGGGTACCTTTCGGAATGGCCGAAATGTCGAGCCGTTTTCCGGGCGTAAGGTTGGCGACAGCGTTGTAGGGATTCGGGAACACACGTCCTCCGTAGTGGAAGAGACGGAGCGATTCCAGATCGGTGCTTTCGCCATTGATCGAAACGTGGTCGATCTGGATATTGGAGAACGATAAACTTCAATAGCCCTTTGCACTTACTCCGTCAAGAGGCAACCGCTGTTCGAAGGTGCCGACTTCAGCACGGTTGGCGAAGACCTGAATTCGGCACATAATTTGTGCTGCGAAGGCTCATAATTACCTGGAACTTTCCGTCGATAATACGGACTCGGAGATCAAAATCCTCTCCGGCACGGAACGGGTTTGAGATGCGCTGTTCCTTGTCGCTCCAGTTTCCGTCTTGGAAGGTGTTGTAGATCAGCTTTCCCGAGAAGATTCCTGCGTAGGGATGGGATAGAATTGGAAAAGAAACACTAACAACCTTCGTCAAAGCGAATAGAGAAATGGAGCGGAAGATCCGAACCTTCGTGGCCTCCTTTGTGGAAGTTGAAGTCGATCCTGTGCAAATGCTCCAGTCATGCTGCTAAAGTGCACATACCTCTTGGGCTTGGCTCCGATCTTTCCGACGCAGTGGATGGTCTGTCCCTCTTGGAAGGGTTCACTGATGCGTGTTTTGAAGGGGAGATGCTTAATGAAAGCGTCCGTGGAATAAGAGTGCGCTGCCCACTTACGAACTCCTGCTCTCCTATGTACTTCCGGTAGTTCCTCTCCTTCAGCTCGGTTTCATTTTGCGCGAACGCGAATGCGACCAACGCGGCCAACAGAAGCGCTGAAATTTCCCAACGGGAAACAGAGCAACAAGTAGGAACCAACCTTTCATTGCTCTCAACAACACGCTAACTCGTCGAGAACATTCAACTGTGCCGAAATCTACCGTCGATCAAACCCATTAATCAGAAGCCGTGCCACCTGTCGCTTCCTGTGAAGACGGCACCTTTGAACAAACATCTTTGGCACCACCTCCACATGTCGTAGCATACACCTAGGTGGAAGACAATTTTAGAGGGAATCTTCCAGCGTTCTGTCCATAATGGTGAGACTGTATGTCTTGGTGACATCATTCTGGATGAGTCAAGCACGTACAAGGGAAGAACTAAATTAAAATGTGGCCCATTCTTCTTAACATTCATTTGAATATGCTTCAAAGCGACATGAGCGGTTATCCTTACGTTCTGAAGTGAATGCTTAAAAAGAATTTACAGAAATCCAAAATGCACCTAAACAACAAGCAATCAAAATCTGTTTGGATGAAGGCCACCCCATTCGGAGTATTATTTCTGCGCTCCGCATCTTAACGAAACGGCGAAGCTATCTCCCGCTAATAACACTAGACTGCTTAAGTAATTAAGTTCCAGTTATTTTGTTCATTCCATGCAACTAACTCATCTTCAGCGGACTCCTACACAAAAAGTGTGCTTGGGTAGCGTTAAATTGCATGTAAACAATGCACAACCAGGCTGATAGGATTACAGGCAGCGTAGTTGTCTAGCAAGGAACTTGACGCTTGAAAACATCGTCATATTTGTCCAACTTTTAATCAAATCATTGTGTTGTGGTTTACCAACTGCGAGGAAGACCTGCTCCCTTCGAATGTGTTGCGCACTGAAGCCACACTTTAATTGTGCCCCACGTCCTTAGCGCTATGCCCCTCCGAGCAAAGTTTTCCAATCTCCTTGTCGCGGAGACGCTAGACTTCGATGTGCTTTTCGTTCAGTGGTTTAATTTAACTTCGTAGACCTTCACACGGCACGCAAACATCGTAACCAGTTGCCGAGCACGATGATAACGGACGGGTTGATGGGTGCATACTGCCAAACAGCTCTGTTTACGAGCGCCGCTCGCCTCATCTGGCAGCCGGAAAGCTTCACACACACTGCAATTTCATGTTTATAATTAAGTGAGCTCCCTGTGTTTCCTTATTGTCAGGTAATCAACAGCCACAGGGTTCATTTTGCGAAACGGGATTGATGATCGTCGACCGGAAGACAGGCTGCTCGGCTCTGTTAGATGTTTCGTTTTTCCAGCACGCAGATGGCCTGTTCCCTGCCGACTGTTCCTTAGTGACAACATCCGGATCAGCGGAACTGTAGGTGTAAAAAGGAAAACGTTTGTTTTCGCCGCAAATCGCATTAGTCACCGCTGTGTTCTGTGGTAAAAACACTGGCCGGAATTGTCTCGACCTACGGAAAGTGTAGATGGCTATTCCTCTTCCACAAACAGTTGCGATGAGTCACCGTCCCCCGCTCACCCTCTGTGGAATTCGTCGGCAAATGCGCCGTGAATCACGGCCATAACCAAGGTGTCATCGACAAAGTACCGTAAACATTAAGGGCGAAATACCGCATCGCCTATTTGCCACCTCCGTCGTCGCCGTTGTCGACAAACAACCTGGAATGGCAGAGCGCGCGAGATGAATGCGTCTCTATGCAGGCTGGCAATGCGCAACTGTTCCAGCACTTATCGGCGGCGTTGGAAACCTTCTCTGACTCTCCATGGCGTTGAGCCATCAACTGGTTTCCCTTTTTGCAAAGATGTCGAATGCAAAACGCTCAGCCCCGATATCCAAATTGCTCTAACGGTCATCAGAAGCGAAAGATTTATCTGCGCCGATCGGTGACCCTGAGGAGAAGAACGTGCGGAAATTATGACTGCACACCTCGGCGAGATGAACACACACTTAAGACGGCAATCAATCAGATTTAAATAATTTGCCGTGAACCTGTTTGCGAGCGTTCAAAGTCAACGAAACGTATTTTGATAGAATCACCGGAAGGAAAGCTCAATGGCATGACAGTCCTCGAGAAGATCAGCGGACAAGGGATGCAGAGATGCGTGTCACGTTCGGCAGTACTGCACTCCAACTTGTCCACTATACGATCGCCCGTTACCGTATGTTGCCATCCCCCGAGTTGGTTCGCCCGGTTAGCGGAGCGTAAGTTTGCGGGCATTCCACAATTCGTTCAGTGCGCTGAATTTCCATAAAACCAGTTTCTTCGTTTGCACCAATCGCAAATTGATTCTTTCCAACTTTTTGAAACACCTCTCCGGCTTCTGATGGAACGTTGAGGTCGACGCGTTGTTTTTGCACCAGACAAGCGAGTTGCAAGTCTCTGCAGGATTCCCAGAAGTCGCTGGGAACGGCCCAGCGGACATCGGAGGTGATTGAGTGTTTTCCTCTTTTTGCAACACGCAAATGAGCTGCAGGTGCCTTTCCCTCCCAGCTTCAAAGGGGGATAAAATGTCTGCCCCGCGGTCAACAGCTGCAAGCAGGCTGACTGGAATGGTGGCAAAGGGCGCTTCGTTCGGCATTCTAAAAAGCGTTTCCAGTCAGTCATCATTGATTGTGCGGTTTCGCTTTGACTCGATATTCGCGGCGCCCTCGCAAATGTTTCTCCCTCATACCGACTGACTGCGTCGGTCATGTGTTTGTACGTCTCTGGGATGAGTCAGCCGGCAAATGCTCAGACACCGCCGAAATGCCGAGCGCCTCCGATGAGTTTCGGCGGAATTGCGAGGGCAAACATATGTTGTCCCATTGCCGCTAGTCGCACCGCAATCATGTTGCGCTCTATGTTGGGCACCGGAAACTTGGGCTCGATTACACACAATTAAACCGGCGACGGGGATGTGCCGCTTGCTCACGATGTCCTTTTGTTTTCTCGGCGATAAAGCTGTTTGTCGACGGCACAGTCGGGCCAGTGTTTGCGTGTTTTTGAGCACTTTGGCACTGCGTCGTAAAATGCCGTCGATGTAGTTACAGAGTGCAAGTTCCGGCCGCCTCGTAGTGCCCGGTCGTCGGTCTCGGCAGGCGAGTTGGGCTGGGCTCGATGCGATGGTTGTTATTTTCTGTGCTCGCTGTGAATTCACGTCAACCCCCAACAAACAACCAGCCGGGTGAGAGTGAAAGAGGCCGGGCGAACGACACTCCTCCTCTTCCTCCCCCCTCTCCCACTCGCTCGTTCTCTACGCAGCTTTTGCGTCGACTTCAGTGGCGCACCGATCGCGGCCTTGTAAACATTATTTCGCGTTTCGACGGGCTCGAACCGCCTCACGGCCTCCTGCTTCTGTCGCCGAAGTTGCGGCAGCATTTCCACAACAACGCCTCAGTCAACTCCAGTGTGCTGTGGCGGCGTCATAGACACCAGTGGCTGTCCCCTCATGTTTTCCTTAATCGATTCTCGCCTCTCCATAGGTGCCGCAAATCGCAGATTGTTGCCATTGCACCCTTTCTGCTGAAGGCTCACGGTTGCTATGCAATCAAACGAGACTCCCCTTTCCTCTCCCGTTGCTAGATAAGTGCTCCGCCTGTGTTGCGGCATCCCCTTAAGAGAGGACCTAAGGTAGATCGCGACGTGCAAAACCGCATGACGGACACTTGTTGTTTTGACACGAACACTTGGCTAATCAACGTCGTCTGTTGTTGTTTATTCCAGCGACGTGCCCTGTTGTTTTCCGTGGACAACGCCCTGTTTATTCGCTTCTTCACATGACTTTCATTTCAGGAAGAACCAATCGTAACCATGGCCGAGCAGAAGAGCTACGTAAGTAATCACATGTGAATCCTCAGATGAATACTGTACCATTTCAGCCCGTCCCCTACCACAGCCAGCTCCAGGAGAAGATCGAGCCCGGACAGACTCTGATCGTCAAGGGATCGACCATCGAGGAGTCCCAGCGGTAAGAACTTTGCTTTGGGAGCATCATCAATTAGGGATTCACAGATTCACCGTCAACCTCCACTCGAAGTCCGCCGACTTCAGCGGAAACGACGTGCCTCTCCACATCTCCGTCCGCTTCGACGAGGGAAAGGTGACGTTGCCCACGATTGGCTGTCTTCTCAATGGAAGCCCTTTAGATCGTGCTCAACTCGTTCAGCAACGGAGAATGGGGCAAGGAAGAGCGCAAGAGCTGCCCGATCAAGAAGGGCGAGCCCTTCGACATCCGCATCCGCGCCCACGATGACCGCTTCCAGATCGTCGTTGACCAGAAGGACTTCAAGGACTACGAGTACCGTCTTCCCATCAACTCGATTTCTCACCTGTCGGTAGATGGCGACCTCTACTTGAACGCCATCCACTGGGGCGGCAAGTACTACGTTAGTTCCGAGGCATTAGAGCGCCTTTACGAAGGAGTGCGTTTCAGCCGGTCCCCTACGAAAGCGGAATTGCCAGCGGATTCCCCGTTGACAAGAAGCTCCTGATCTTCGCCACCCCCGAGAAGAAGGCCAAGCGCTTCAACATCAACCTGCTCCGCAAGAACGGGGACATCGCTCTTCACTTCAACCCTCGCTTCGACGAGAAGGTTTGCGTCCTCCTCTGACACAGTTCCTCATTTTCTCTTCAGTGTGTGGTCCGCAACGCCCTGCAGGCCAACGAGTGGGGAAATGAGGAGAAGGAAGGAAAGATCCCCTTCGAGAAGGGAGTCGGCTTCGACCTCGTCATCATCAACGAGCAGTACGGCTTCCAGATCCTGGTCAACGGAGAGCGTTTCTGCACTTTCGCTCACCGCTCGGACCCCAACGACATCGCCGGCCTGCAGATCCAGGGAGACATCGAACTGACTGGCATCCAGATTCAGTAAACTCCCCGCCGGCTAACTTATTCGCTCGCCGCCGTTCGCATCCCCGATTTAACTGCCCTCTCTCAGTGTTGTCGCCCCGAGCAACTTCCATTTAACTCCCCTAAACTTCCACTTTTGCTTGTTCCACACAAAGCTGAACGCTCCATTTCATCAGACAGCTCGTTTCGCACGATGACTCTGCGTCCATCTGCATCGATATCTTCTCTCCGTTATCACACTCCCTCTATTGTCTCCTGCACTAAATTGTTTCCGTAGCTGTGAAAACGTTAATCTGTTAAGAGAATAAACCTTGTAAAACGGCGAAGACACCGGGTTCAGACCAGGAACTCCGAGCGAAGTCCAAAAAAGTTAATGCGCCTCTTGTGTCACCAATCTTCGATGGAAGCTTCCGGGTTGCATAAAAACGGGCAGGAAGTGATGGACGTGGGCGCGGTGGGCTTTCCCTGTCCGTCGCCAACTCGAAGATGAGTTGGAGCACGTAATTTTAAACTGAACTATGAAACTGCATCACACCCTCATCTACGGTGTAATAACGTTCTCTTCGCTTCGAGATCTTTGCGTTTTTACGCGCGGAAGAGTGGTTTGGCTTCCCCGGCATTTATTTGGCGAATCGCTTTTCTCTTGGTGTTAGATAAGCAGATCGACACCATTGAACAATCATGACCTGTGGAGAATAGGGAGTTGATCACACCCGTAAAAAAATAAATGTGTTTAGAACATCCTATCGGTAAATCCTCTACCTTTGTGCGTAATCCTCTTTGTCAAGTTGATTTATTCTGTGGGAAACATATCGAAGTTGCGCAGTGGAGGTATATACATGCATACGAAATGGTGCGCAAAAAACGCCTAAAGTAGGCACATTGACGGCGCAAGAAAACAGACAAGCGGACTAGTTATTGGGCTGCATTTGAAATTTCGGACGACTTGGATATTGTATGTAAACACAGACAAAGCGGTTGGTGCACTGCTAGGAGCAATGTGTCCTTTTGCCTAATGATATGCGGTCACCTCTCGTTTATGTGTCTGTTGTTATTACTCTGTGGAGACCACCTGACCAGAGGTGGGCGCCATCCGAAACAATCGGCTCATCCGATCCGCCATCCGATCCGCTATCCGGAACCTCCGGCTCATCTGATCCGCTATCCGGAGCCGGAGCTTTCGGCTCATCCGATCCGATATCCGGATCGTCATCCGTGTCCTAATCCGAAACCGACAAGGATAAACGACCTATGGAGTTCAGAAATGATGGGGGTGGAAGCTGCTAACAGCTTGAGAATGGGATTATCGCGCTAGGAACGAAAAATATACTTCGAATCAGTCGAAATAGAGTTTGAAGCAGATCCGGCATCCGAAACTATCGGCTCATCCGATCCGATATCCGGTCCGTCATCCGGCCATTCGGATGATCCGTGCCCACCTCTGCACCTGACTATCTTCGACACGTCTGAACCAGAACAACTCCACTGTGCAACAAAATTCTGCTGAATCCAACCGCAGGAGCGGAAATGGATTGCTTAAAGGTGCACAAAATTATAATTCGCTTGCTTGTGAGTGTTACGAAAACTTGCACACGGTGGAGGGGTCCTTGCCGATCTATCGTGGTCATGTGGTTGTCCAAAGACAATCATTGAGAAAGCGGCCATTTCATATGCGCCAACTCAATAAGTATATACGCTGTATAATGTAAAGGTTGAGTCTTTGCTCGAGTTAGTCTTATTATGCATATTAAAGGAACAACGTAGACATGTAATATTGCTATATCGATTGTCTTATGGCACTGCGTCACCTTGCCGGTTTGATTCTTTTTGAGCTGAAAGAAGGACGTCGATGTTGTCTCGTGTCTCGTAGACAGTTCTTTCTAGTATCTCGTAGTTGACAGGTCGAGAGTTTCTCGCAGACACGTCTAATGTCTGTAGACACGTCTCGTATCTCGTGGTAGACAGGTCTAGTGTTGTGTAGACAGGTCTAATGTCTCGTAGACACCGCTCGTATCTCGTGGTAGACATGTCTAATGTCTCGTAGACAAGTCTCGTATCTCGTGGTAGACAGGTCTAATGTCTCGTAGACACCGCTCGTATCTCGTGGTAGACAGGTCTAATGTCTCGTAGACACCGCTCGTATCTCGTGGTAGACACGTCTCGTATCTCGTGGTAGACATGTCTAATGTCTCGTAGACATGTCTCGTATCTCGTGGTAGACAGGTCTAGTGTCTCGTAGACACGTCTCGTATCTCGTGGTAGACATGTCTAATGTCTCGTAGACACGTCTCGTATCTCGTGGTAGACATGTCTAGTGTCTCGTAGACATGTCTCGTATCTCGTGGTAGACAGGTCTAATGTCTCGTAGACACCGCTCGTATCTCGTGGTAGACAGGTCTAATGTCTCGTAGACACCGCTCGTATCTCGTGGTAGACATGTCTAATGTCTCGTAGGCATGTCTGAGATTGAGATACTACAAGCTTCCGTTGAGTGACTTAAACTTAAACTTCAGCAGAAGCGTTAAAAGGGGCTGACCCTTGTCGAGACAAACAAATCAAAATGCGGCTAAAGTTTTTGTGCAATCATTACGGTATATGATTAGTGCAATGCGTTTTTCCATGCGGACAAACCAGGACCCGCTGATCCTCCCCAACATCGATAAAAAGTTCAAAGACATCACCGCCTGCTGAATAAAGAATCCGGCCATCTGCTCTTTGACCCTTCTGCTGATAACTGTGGAGCTTCCGCGAGTGTGCAATATCATCGTGATGTTTGCTGTGCAAACCTATCTGTTTATGTTTATTTAATAAAACGTTGCGTAATGAGTTTTCTTATCGGGGCACGTTCACCGAGGAAGCCACGTTGAAAACGTTAAGGTTGCTCTTTCACATAGCTACATCGGAGCTCGACACACGACAAGAACATTATGCACTATGTTGTTTGTGGAGTGACCTAAAAATAAATATATACTCAAAGAGCGTTTTCACGCTACCTTATGTTAAAAAACGGGTAACTTCGTTCCGTATCGTCAAATACCGGTCCAATTCCGATTTTGAAATTTTCTACGATTTCCAGTTGTTGGTTCAGCAGGAAATTTTATATCGACGAAAAAAACGCTTACCGAAAAAAAGGTGAATAACCGGGGATTCGTTCAATCACAAATATCGAGTCTGCCAAGCTCTCGTCGCAAATTTTTGGATTAAGGTAGTACAGGTCTGCCTGCAACCAAAGTGTGCTGCTATGATTGAGAAAAAAAGTTTTTTCCAAATCCCAAATATGTGCACACCCATCAGACGCTTCAACCTACCTGATACGGTAGTAAACGTGGGTAAGAAGCCGCTAGGAAGTAATTGCAAGCAAATTTCTGGTGTAATGCAATATTCCGTGCATTCGCTCACTTAGTCATATTGTGCTTCTCTTTGTAGCCCTATTACATTTCTGCTAATTAGAACTACAAATGTGTGGGGCGTTGAAGTTCCTCCTTCCTTCCAGACTCGTTGCACCATGAAACTGCGATTCATGTAGTCCTTCCTGTTATGGGAAAAAGTTCCACCTTTCCAGACTGGCCGTTAATTAGTTATAAGTGCCAGCAGCTGTGTTCTCACGAGCGCAAGACTTTAGGGCCTTAAGTTGATTGGTAACGAAGCTGATTGGGAAAGTGCATACAAAGCTTCGGAGCTGTTTTCGTAAACAACACTTTGCAGTGTTGATTTTAGGCCTTAAGTGGTTTGTCGTCATTATAAATACTGCTACAGTACAAGAACACTTTCAGGCTTGCTTATAAGGTCTACCTATGAGGATATTAGGTCTACCTCACCGTATTGGGGCAATGTGGTTTGTCGGCATAACGAGCATCGTTGGCGTTAAACCCGTAATCTCACGCAATATCGCGTGCGCTCGTCCCTAATTGCTGGGTTCAAAATGGTGAAACATATGTCAATCTGAGACACTGAGTCAGCCCTGCACGAATTGCACGCGCCTTGTCGTTCTCCACGCTAACAAGGTTTTCAAAGTCCGTTTATTTGTGAACGCATAAAGGCATTGTGACGAAAACGGTTGATGGATGCTGGAGTGGAAGTGTTTGCCGTGACGGCATCGACGAGGTTCTTAGACGCAGTGGACCTCTCGGTTGAACTTGCAAGACACGAATGCAAAGATGCTCGGAAAGAAGGAAAGGAAACAAAAGGGGGATAGGCAGAAAACACGTCGTAAAGAACACGTCAACAAAGTTTCTACACTGGACGACAAACAAGACATAGGTGTTGAGTGGCATTGGGTATTTACAGAGTTCGAATGTTCTAACAGTATATACAGAGATTCTTGCGTAAAGTCTTTGGCAATTCAACAATATATTGGGCGGCCCAGTTCTTCATGGCGTTTAACGTATACTGCGTAGCCAAACCCGTGGACTCGTTTGAGTTAAACAGGTAATAAATAGGTGATAGAATTGTACAATTTGCTGGTAGATGAAAGTGTGGGTGGGATAGATTACTGGTTTAGAAAGACTGAAATGACAAAGTACTGTACTGGGAGTGAGCGGGTGTTTCGCATTTTGTTTTTTGAGCTCGCTGTGAGTATCGGTGATTACGAATTGGCACGTTGTCCGCACGAGTGTGTGAGGCTATTCGTTGAGGTATGGTGAGATATGCGCGTGAGGTAACTACATGTTTGCACTGATGCGTTGTTCGAAGGGATGTTCCGGGCTAGCGGGGACAGCACAGTCCTAAATGAGTCACGCGTGGCTCCAACTACATTCGACGAGACCAACCTCTTCCAGCATGTAGTTAGTCATGCGGCGCGCCTTACGGTATCGGGCGCCAAGCTGGGGAGGGTTACCGCACGACGCCACAAACATCGGACGATTCATGTCCGAATGGCGCATCGTCTGAGTGTAAACCCACGACATCGTCTTCAGATCGAGGAAATCGTTGTGACGCTCTGAGAGGGTTGACTCATGTCTGTCGGTGCAAAGTAAAGACATACCTTTTGGCTTGCAGTACAGATTCGGAGACCATACCATGCACGCCGCATCTACTTGTACGCGAGAGGAAGCCGAATGGTCGTTAGCTCTTTTGGCTAAAGGAGTTCTTAGACACAGCTCTATGGCTTGGCCCTTACCTGGTTTGCTGCGCTTGTCGTGGACGAGACGAAGGTGGTCTTGCAGGGCTCGTTTGCCCGAGAACCTTGCCTTGCACTCGCTGTACAGACAAAAAGAGGTCTGCGCGTGAGGTACATGTCTGGAGGCAAAATG
Organism: Steinernema khuongi; assembly: GCA_016648015.1. Classification (NCBI taxonomy): domain Eukaryota; kingdom Metazoa; phylum Nematoda; class Chromadorea; order Rhabditida; family Steinernematidae; genus Steinernema; species Steinernema khuongi. Next base: position 210,523 of record JADLIF010003268.1, read on the forward strand.
TTCCCGCAACCATTCGAACTACAAAACACCACTGAGATTTAATGCACACTCTGTGCACACCTTCTTGGCGTCGTCGCCACGCGTGATGTTCATCTCGCAGTTTGCCCATTTGCACTCGAAACGGTCGTCTTCCCCGTTGTCCTTCTGCTTCTTGTCGGACTCAGCACCGTCCCCGTCCTCCTTCTTTAAGCTTTTCAGTGCCGCAATGTGTTCCTAAAGGGACTCCGTTCGGTGTTTTCACAACAAGTGCACTTACGCCGACCACGTGGTCGTAGATATCGTTTTCCGACAGGAGTACCTTCTGGCACTCATTCCACTCGCACTGGATGAAGTACTGGTTGTCGATGGGCTTGACGTCGGTTATCAGTGACGAGGTCTCGAAGGAACACTGAGAAAGGGTTTCCGACGAGCAAAGCGACGTCGACGGGCGAAGACCGCTTTCGGAGAAGTTGCTGCTCTCCTCGGGCAGAGGCGCACACTCGGCACTGGGAGCCTGCGCTACGAGCGCCGCACTGATAATTTCGATCTGCGTGGTGTTGCAGAGGGGTGCGGTCTGGAGGTGCCACGACTCGGGACTTGACGGGAACGACGACGATGGGGAATCAAATCCGGAATCCAACGAAAAGTCGGACGGACTCGAGGGATCCATTCGAGTTAGTGCGCCGCTTGCAGCAACCTAAACGATTTTCGTCAGGGGATTTCGCTGATACGCCGCCGTTGTATTTTACGCTCGGAAAAAGAGAATTGTGATCGGGACGAGCGTTTATAATGAATGAGGCTGCGATCAATCGATATCGTGCGCGTAAATCACTGTAGAAACGGGCTCTGAACCTAAGGCAAGCATGGTCTGTTGTTTCGCAGAGCACAAAAAACAGTGGGGCAAAACAAGTTGTAAGCGTTATGGGGCAAGAGGCCTTTTAGCTGATTGAATTTACGCAAAACAGTGAATAGTGTCTGATATCGTTAACAGCTGTCGTAACAGAGTTACTCGTAAATTAACCACCGGAAGACTTGCTCGCTCTCTGTCTCTACTGTGGTCAGGCGGTGCGGAGGGGCGAGGAACGTCCCGAAAGGGATGCTGGACGGTTGTCCTTGAGAAAGTAACGACAAGTGCGCTCACGGTCGTTCGCGCTTTTTCTTGCATAAAATCGGCATATTTAGCACAATTAGGTTGTGAAAAACACGTGTGAACGCGACCGGCCGGCAACGGTCAATGCGGTACGGAACAGTTGTACAACGAACGTCAATAACCGAAGGCGCCGACGCGGCGATAAAAAAACGACCTTTGATAAGAAAAAATCATGCTTTACCGCAAAGTCACAAGCGGCTTGAGAAAATGCACACCAGCAACTTTTGCAGTGTCCGCGAATAACCCACCTGCTTCGTCTTCGAGCATTCGTTTGCTGATTTGGTGACCTCCTGAGCTGCCTGCGCAGGCGTAGTTTGGTTCTTCTCTGTGCTCATGACTTCGGTGACCACGGACTCACCAAAGGCATCAGAAACAGGCCAGCTGTAAGCGCACCTCGTGGACGCGTCTACCCGTACAAGGCAAGTCGGACTCCTAAATTCGAACGGAGGAGGAGCTGACGAGAAGAAGCGCGCAACGCGATATACCCTACGCGTCAGTTAACTCAACTCTGAGAACCCCTTGCCCCATCTCATGGAAGACCGTCTGTTAGGCGCCGCTGCCCTCCGGCGAAGCACGCAGGTGAAGCTGTGAGGAGGACTTTAATTTGTTTTGAGATAAGACGCCGGAAGCTGGCACAACTCAGCAGCAAACTACGCACGGCCTCGCCGTTCGGAGACGAGGTTCGCGCACACCGTCGTCCATTGGCGCATGCTGCACATACGACTAACCAACGAACAGCCGGCGACTAGTCGCCGCACATGTACCGAGCACCCTACGAACCAAGTATCACATACAATCGCGCATTATGACGTCCGTCGCCGAGATAAACAACAAAAAGCCACTTGCTTTCCCTTAGCCGACACAAAACAATGTGCGTGTGAGATTATAACGTCGCTGACAAGCGACCTTTCCACGAAAGCAGGGCGACACAAAGAAAACAAATTGGCACATACTAAGGACGACCTAGGAAGGCGTTTCACTTTCTCAGAGTAGTTTTCTTTTCACACATATTTTCTTCACACCCTTCTACGACAGAGATCCAAAGCAGCTTGCGATGGGCTGATCCCCGTCTCTGATCTCCACAACGTATGTAAACAGCTTAATGATACGCGGAAGTACTGAGTGAGTCGTTCTGTTGTTACAATGAACATTTCGACGCAATAAAGGTTTTACAACCGCCCACAAATCAAAAACACCACTTTCAGCTCATCCGCATTAATTCTGAGCGAGCATAAGTAGCTCCAGAGGGGAACCACAGGTAACGGTGCGCACCTTGATCAACTACGGCATTTGACCCATCGAACCACACGTCGCCGGTTCATCAATGATCACGTCCTGATTGTTCTGTGTGCGACCGTTTTCAAGAATGTGGGTGCAAGGCCGGAAAACGGAGACGATGGGGGCACCAAGAGGGCTCGGAAGGGACAGCGCGGCACGAGTTGAAGGGATGCGGCCGAGTGGTCAGCAAGAAACAAGGTGGGAGGCACAAACGAGTGACCTGGCTGAGGAACCTAGCCTTTCTGCTCGGGACGAGAACGCGCGAGAGATAGTCTTCCTGCGCCCTTGGCGGTTGCTGTCCGCGACGCTGCGGCAATCCACCCATGTTCTCTGCCGCTCCCTCTGCTCCCACATTGCACACAGAGACACTTGCTCTCCAGAACTCAGTCACACACTAACTCCAATGACCTCTTTGCCGTCTCCTCGAAAGACGCGCTATTTCCCCAAATCTCGTCGCCCTCGCCTCCGCTGCATTTCAAATAGCGTAATTAGGCTCGAGCAGGCGACTAGCTCTCCTCTCCGAAAAGCACACTCTCTCGCCAAATTATGAGAGGGGGAGGGGTGCACATAAATGCGCTTGAATCTTCTTTCCTCGGCTTTTACTGCAGCTTTGCACGCGCACAGCAGTTAAGGAAAGGCCACGCGGCTACCGTATAGCCAGCTCAGACCATCTGTCCACAATTGGCCGATGCTAGTTATCCCAGCCCGGCCGAGCCCGAGTAATTTGTGCGCTCCAAGAGGTGACAAACAGCAGCAGCGAAAAACAAGACGGTTGAATTCATCGGAACTAATTAGTGAGCTTTACTTCTGGGAACGGTGAAAACAATGCGTAATGCCGACGACGTAGAAGCGTGATGGCGTAAACATCAGCTGGCGGTGCATAATCCGCTGAGCACGAGATTGAGAGGGCTCTGATTCCGGAGCGCATAATTAACACGCCAAGTACGCTTAAGGGATGACAGACATCTCTTCCCAGAGGCGACGACTGTTAACGTAATGATTATGTAACGTCCGACGCTCTCGCATTAATCTAGGCCTCGTCGAGAAAAACACAAACAAGGGTCGCGCGTCGTCTGCTTTCCAGGGACAAATAAACAGTCCATTTTTTAGTGCTTGTTCCCTGTTGTCTCAGAGCCTTTCACGAAGAACGTCCTCACCACGATCTTCATATATTTACGAGAATAAGAGAAAATGCCAATAGAAACCACAACATCTATTTGCGACAACGTCGTGATACTTTTACTACTTTGTAAAAGTAATGTTTTATAACACAGCAAATACCACAGAAAGATAGAAAGGGTCACAAGGTGCTGCCGTTATTGGTCGGAGGGTGCATTCCGGATCCGTGGTGATGAACAGCTGCCATATGGTTGAAAGCGGCTCCCGGTGCGCTATTTTGTTGAGCGTGCATGTGAGGTTGGCCGGGGAAGAAGCCCTGTGGCTGCGGAACCATGTGGGGATGAATGCCTCCCATCGTAGATCGGGGCTGGTAGCCGTCGGTGGCCATTTTCGGCTTGTCCTCCAGCATCTTATACTCCAAAGTCATGTCTTTTGGAATCTGAAGCACTTGCAACTTAGGCCACATCAAGCATATATCGCATACCTTCCGCCACTGTTGGGGGTCGAACACGTTGTAGGAACCCTTCTCGTACGTGTTCGTTTGCTCCTTGACACCGCCGTATTGTGACCTCGTCAGCCACATTTGTTCGTATTTGTGAAACCTCCAGTCACGGTTGTACCTGAGAGAGAGATGAGTTAATGCTGCATTCCAGACGAGCGTTGCATTTATATTACAATGCATGCATTGCAACGAAAACGCTGCAAGGATACAAGAAGAAAAGTTCAGGAACGCTGTTCAACAACAATGTGTCTTAAGAACGATGTCACTTGTAGCGAGGAATGGTATGCTAGCAAAGTATGATGTGCTAGGGAAGTATGGTGTGCTAGCTATCTATGGTGTATTAGATAGGTATGGTATGCGATCTAGTTATGATATGCTAGCAAGATATAGTATGCTAGGGAAGAATGGTGTGCCAGTGAGGTATGGTATCTAGCTATCTATAGTATACTAGCTTGGTATAGAATGCTATCTAGGTATGGTATGCTAGCAAGGTATAGTTTGCTAGGGAGGGATGGTATGCTAGCAAAGTACGTATTTAGACAAATTGCTCGAAACTTACAATTCGTTGGCTGCGGCCAGTTGGTACACCTCCTTGGGGTAGTTGTAGTACAAATAAAACAGAACATCTTCGGAGAATTTGTTCAGTTTTATCGGCGGCAACTTCTCCCTGATCTGAGGATCGGTGATGTACTCTTCCGGGACCTTGGCTTCGAGATCTTGCACACGACAGGAGTGATCTGCCCAGGGACCACCGAACGAGCCGTACAGTGTCTTGTTGTAGTCCGAAGCATTGATGTTCAGACCAAGGTTGGTCAGGTCGCTGCCCAGTGCTAACTGGATTATCGACCGATCACTATCGATCGCCCGTATAAACGTGAGCAAACCCGCCATACCAAACTGGTCGGCCAACATTGTCGGAGGAATATTTGTTACAGTGCCTAAGAAGCGAACTAAAGAAGCATCGGAATGCGGGGGGAAATACCGTCTGGAAGCGTCTTGATGCCCGACTTCACTTCGACGGACGGTCTAGCTGGCATCCGCTCCAATGGCTCCGTCAAATTCTACAAAAAAACAGCGAGTTGCTTTTTGTTCGATACGAGCGTTTTGGAGACAGAGAAAGCAAGCGACAACGAACCTGTGCAGAGCTTGACTGACCGTTGTTGTAGAGACTATCACCTGGGTTGGTGCCGGGTAACGCTGGGAAGTCTTCGCTTTGCATGTGAAACTCCGGGTTAGTACTGTTCAGAGCTGGCGATCCATCAGTCGGTCTCATCAAACTGGCTAAAATGACGTCCGGCTCAAAGGTGAGAAGAAGAGCGACGTATTCAATTCTGCTCTAACAGGATTTGTCGAAATCGAATAAACATCACGGGACACAACAAATTGTTGCGTTTTGGAACGAACGCCGAGTACAAAAATTGTAGCCGACCAAACTCACGCTCACACGTAAAATTCGAATATTCGGTCTGTTTTGCATATCCAATCTAGCATCGCTACAGAAGCCGCTGCACAGTGACACAAAAGAACGTACCGTAAGGTGTTCGGCTTTGACTCGCAGTGTTGAATACATCCTTCGGACTAAACGTCTGACTGTGCGGCACCGGCGAGGACGAGAAGCTCGTCGTGGGAATCGGAGTGTACGGGGACGCCGTCTGGCGCACCCCCAACGATGGAAATTCTGAGTCGTTAATTGTGGTATCGGAAGGGAACGACTGCGCGGCAGCAGAACGACACGTCGGTTGGATTGAGTTGCGATCAGCTGAGAAGGCTGTACCGCTGTTCATAGAACTTAGGCGCATTGCCTGTGCATAATAGATCGTTTCTGTAATTATAGAAAGTTCAGTCAATAACCAAATCGATCGAACAACGACGATTTTCGCGAAGCGCCGGAACGAAAATAAAATCTGTGCAGCCCGGTCGGTCCGATTCGTATCGCCGCCGTCTCGTCGACGAAGAGCACAATGTACCTCAGCAAATATATCGGGCTTCATGTCTACTCTATAATAAATCACAGAATTTTGCATCGATATTCAACTGCGCATGACATAAGTTTTCAGTTGGTCACTGAACGCAGTTTTTTCTATTTTTATCGGTCGCACGCATCGCAAGTCGAACAATACTACCGGCTCTGTCTCGTGATTTTCTCTGCTCGCTCTCCGTCGCACTTGTATCTCGCGTAACGCGCTTTTCTTTGTGTCCCCGGACAAATCCTTCGTAGCGCGACCGCTTGCCACCCATTTCACGGAGCCACATGCGCGCGCCTTTCTCCCAGCGCGACCTGCCGATCTTCCTCGCGGCGCCAATTCGAAATTCTTGGCAGCGGGTCGCACGTTCGGATAATTCACTTATTTCCACGGCAGATCCATCCAGCTGGCAAGGACAGCGCTTCCGGAGATGAAGTAATCCTACGCCACTTCTCCTACGTATTCGTTCTCCTTGCCATGGTCAGTGATAAATTATGGAATCAACTTCCAGCAGGTTAAAACGTCGTCCTCATCATTCTTTTCGGGATAGAACGTCCCATAGCCAGGCCCATATATGGATAATAGAAGCCTAAAGTACACCATGACATCCGCCTAGTTTGAGCGCAATCAACACAATAAGATCGCCCAAGACAAGGCAACACCATGTTCCGTATCAGCATTTGCATTAAAGGATTTCTTTGCTACTTTTAATCCTTAATTACCTCAAAGAAAAAGGGACTGCGCACAAATGTATTCACGTCAAAGATAACACTCTTAATAACGTTCAAACACTCCTAAGAACGTTTAAGAATGCTCTGACACATTTAAGAACGAACTCTGCTTCTGCTGCTAATCGAGCAATATGAGTCTACGGAACGGATTCTGGCTACGGCTGTCTCTAGCCGTCTCCTCCTTGCTCTTCTTCGTCATAGTCTACTCACAATATAACACATTCAACGCAAGCTTCATAGAGCTGCACGGAAAATTGGACCAATGTCGCCTAAAGGAGGACTCCTTGTTCGCCCAAGTCGAAGGTTAGACGTTCTGTTAGGCCTTTTGTCCAACGCAGTTCCAGTGATGTACGAACATAAACGACGGATGGAGACTCTCATGAAGGAGTTGAAGAACTCAACCACTCTTCAGATTTCAAGTAACAACAATAACCTGTGCTTTGTGTTACTGTAGTCTATTTAAGGCATAACGAAGAAGTTGGCATCAAAAGAAGAAGAAGCTAAATCTCTGAAGGTATTCCGAAGAGTAGAATGCTCTCGCACACAGAAACATGCTTCAGATGTCCCTTTTGAGCTGCTCGAAACAACGTCACGACTCAGGGAAAGAAAACTGCTCAGACACATCACTTAGAGAGTCCTTCGCCGCTGAAAAGGTAATCATAAACGCTTTATTATGCTTAAAACTTTGGGCACGCTTGTTCTTAATACTGCTACACTGGTTTAGAGGAAAAACGAGGAACTGCAACAGGCAATAGAGAAGCTTCAGGACGAATTGAAAAGCATGAAAGTAGGTGGGGAGGAGTGTGCTGGTGACAGTCGGGAATTTTAGGAGAGCAAGGCAGTCGACAATGAGGCTATTCGTTCTACAACGGTAAGTACCTTTGTAGTGCGCATCACGCGCCATGCGTAATCCTTAATCGATGGGCTCTGTCTTTGCGTTCATCAGAGATTGTTCGAACGCGCTGGACTGCCATTGGTTCAGGAACGGCGGTTGGTTCATGGTGTCGTATTCCAGAAGTTGCGGCACTAGTGTGTTCGAGCATGAGGTCGCATTAGCGTAGCCTCTCAGAGAAGAGTCTAATGGAAATATGACCGGACCGTTAAGTAGGAGGATTACCTTGCTGATCGATGAGCGAGTGTGGATGGCAAGGAGTGCTTCCTGTGGACTGTTCGTTGCCAAAAATCGGGGGATAGGCCTGCACGTTCTGTATGGTTTGCTGGCACTTCGGCGGATTACTCCAGTTGTTCACAACCTCCTGAGGGGAAGAGCGAGGGACTACGTATCCGTAGGGGTGTCCCATGCCGCTGAAGCCCACGTTAGACGACGAGGGCATTGGCAGAGAGGAGTACGGGGGATTTGACTCTATAGAAGGGGAAGGATGCTGCTGTGATTGAATCAGAGCCGTCTGGGTGTTGGCCGTCGGAGGATACCGTAGTAGCTGTAAAGGGAATCAGCGACAATTTAGTCGTTTGATAAGACTACTCACTTGCTGCTGCGCCTTGTTCTGCATGTAGTGAAGGTACCAAGTCTGCGTTTGCAGCAGAGCGAGCGTAGGGTCGGAGACGCCGTTCTGGTGGGTTGGCAAGCGGTTCGTTCGCTTCATGCGTCTTCTGAGAGACTGTAAGCTGAAGAATGCAGACTGTTTCCTCACCTTCTGCGAAAGTTCCCATTGTCGAACATGTTCTCGCAATCCGGGGACAGAGTCCAGTAGTTCCCCTTTCGGTCGTTGGCGGGACCCATCCCGTCACGAGCCTTCTTGATGAAGCAGTCGTTGAGGGAGAGGTTGTGGCGGATGCTGTTCTGCCAACCCTGTCGCCTCTTGGGGTCCGCGTTTCGGTAGTAGGGAAACCTCGAATCTATGTACTGGAGCAAGCCGTATAACTCTCGGATGGAGGGTGCTTATCATACCGAGTATATCTGGGCCAGTGTCATCCTCTGTTCCGGGGAGTTCGCGATGGCCATAGCGATGAGGGCGACGTAGGAGTATGGCGGTTTCTCGTTCTCATTCCCTTCCTCCCTATAAACCCAAAAATTTGTAAATGTTTGCATTTGATAGTGGTAACAAAAAATATTTTGGCAAAAAGTTTTATCAGCGTATGGCATTGTTTTCAAAAGAAAATCAGCCTTCCAATAACAAACTTCTAACGGAAAGGGACTTACTCGACGATTTGCGGCAGGTTCAGACGATTCATGAGGGCTACCGTAGACGGAGATGAGCACCTGGAAAGTGAGTCAAGGATTGCAACATTGAAAGTGGAAACAAATTTAGTCAAAAGCGGCATGTATCGTTTCAAATGATCTCGGGCAAGGCGAGCAGCGTTTTGTACACAGCTTCTTAAGTGGCGCCGCCATGTTACCCCGCCTTCGCTGCTCGGCCAAAATCAGCGCACCGACGAACGGCGATCGCGGCTTGAGGGACGGATACGGTGGTTCGAGGAAACACCTACAGACACCACCATTTGCGTATCGCTCCATCTGCGCCGCGTCCTTTCCTTTTTTCGCAACTTTCCTCATTAGCATACTCTAATCGGGGATGCCAATCAACACGATGTGCCACCTAAGGGACGCCCTCGTAGATGAGTGCCCCATGCAACGTAGCTTTGCACTTTTCGGTACAAGGGCGAAAGTACAAACCGTTCCTATTACACTTACGTACCGTCTGCAAGCAGACCGGAAATCGCATCTTCCCCTTTGGACATTCTTCAAAGTGTACGGAGTCGTCAAGGCGTCCCGAGGGACCCTCACGTAGACGAGAGAGTTTTAAGGGGTTTACTCATAGCAGGCAGCACCTTCTTAAATGGCACAGTCAGCGCATGCAAATGTAATTGGAGGGTGACCGCTGGCACCACTGTTGCGATCGGCGAACATCGTCGGCGGCTGACATCCGGGCGCCAATCATTTACTCACTCGCTATTCTCATGGAACGAACAGTCATCGTCTTTATTTTCCCTCTGCTTCCTCTCTCTTCTTCGTTGCTTACAAAACGTGCGAAGACAGTGACGCCTCGGCTTTCCCTCACTGCGTTCCTTCAGACCACCTTGGCACCCGTATCCAGCGATGAGACACCGCTTGTGCGTCGGTGGGCACTTTGAATCGTGAGAAACGGTGAGAAAGCAATCCACAGGCCTCAGTCCTGGCTTATCGTTGCCTTGATCAACTTCACAACGCGACGGTCATGCTGACCGCCCGCTGTAACAGAAAAGCCGATCGTGTGAGCTGAACACAAACAGCGCGTCTAATTCTGATATGTACCACGCGAGCCAGAAAAACCACTCCATAGACACGCATCACACACTCCATGCTTTCTAGGCTCATTACGTCGGCAATGTCTCGGTGCGCTTCGAGAGGGTACACTCCGTGCGCGATAACCTGGAGTTCAACAGGGCGGCTATGGAAAATGTCCCTATGAAGCCACTCATGCCTGCCAAGGAGCTCGTTGAGAAGCTGCGCAAGAAGAACGAGGTGAAGCAGCAGCGGAATGAACTCCCCGGAGCGGTGGACGGAAATTTCAACGAAGTTGTCCAAGAAGGTTTCACACTCTAAGAAAGCTCTGAGCTAAGGGGTAAATTTCAGAGGACGATGACGAACACAAACCAGTGCCTGACATCAACGAGTCTGACTACAAGGAAATGGTACACCCTTGTAATGGTGACTTCCGTTACTCCTTGACTGTTTCAGGAATAGTCTCAGGAACCTCTGCTAGCCGGTGTTCTCCCAAGTGTACATAAAACCTCATCCGATCCCGAATCTCCTCTCATAACTCCGAGCTTACTGCTTTAGAAAACCAAAAGAGTTTGTCGCCGATTGTTCTGTGGTGCTTTAAGTGTTAATGTTCAAATAATATATTTATCATAGGATGTACAACGTTCCTACTGGAACGAGCCCGCGAAAAGGATTCCTTTCGAGGCGGTGTTAACAATGAAATACAGGAAGCCGTGATTGGCGTGGAAAGTTACGACCATTGGCGGGGCCATTGGCATACAGCGGAGGCGCATCGTGACGGCGGTTGCCGCCGCCGCTTCCGTTCCCTCTTCGTCCACCTATTGCGCAATTTAGAGCGGGGGTACAATCTACGAACTTACTTCCACAAATGCCTTATGGACGACATCGGAAACATAGAGGTCCCGGCTTCCGGTCATCTTCGAAAAGTCAGCAGAGTCTTGGAAAGCATGTTTGATTCCCGCCTTCTTGAGGGCGTCCGTCAACTCCAACGAGGTTTCAATTTTGAATTTGGGAAGTTTAACCTAGAATGTCCTAGTAAACAATGGCTCTTTAAGCACCAAGATGCACCTCAACGGTGGCAGTGCTGCACTTGTCCATGAGGGCAAAGAGCTCCTCGCCCCTGACGTCACTTGTAAACTGTTGCAGGCCGAAGCGTTCCTTGGGCAGAACTATGTACATGGCGAACGACTCGTTACTGTAGGGGAGACACAGCGCTTGGGCTGCGTCGTTTTCGGAGTAGTCAAACTTTCGGCGAATATTCATCATGCGCACTTCTTTCTCGAGTCCGGGCGCCTGATAGAACTGCTCATTGGCCGTCCGCTCCGCATCGAACTTTCTTTTCCAACTGCCCTTCAGGTATGCGGCGTTGACGAGAACCATCCTGGTCAGACTGTCTAGGACGGAAGGGTCGATCAAATCTTTGATCTTCTCGTGCGTCGCCTTCTCAACCCACGCGTTTATAGTCTATAGCGGAAAGATGGTTGAGGAGCAAAGCACTAACGCTACCTCCGCCGTTTTCGCCGAGTTTGCGAAGTCGACGTTTTCCAGAGAACCACCGTACTCCTTTGCAATAAATGCCTCGTATTCCTGGAGCAATTTATAGTTGTCCTGGACGTAGACCTTGTTGGCCATCTCCACAGTCACGGCACCCGCGGCGTTGCCGGTCTGACTCAAAACGCGCTTGAAGAATGCATGCAGGTCTTGTTCAGGGACTTCTGAAACCGAGTTTGCACACATGATTACACGGGATAGAGACCTCGGGCCAATGCGTGGTGGATTTCGTTCTTTGTTGCTCCATCCGCTCCCGCGTAAACCATCGCTAAAGTCGTGGCGATGGACAACGGGGAGATGACAGAAGACTTCTCGTGGAGCTTCAAGAAGTGCAGCGCGAAGTCGGCTTGAGCCACCTCCATTGAATGATTCTGAGCCATGGCAATCCTGGTTTGAAAGAAGGCAATCTAGAAAGCGAATCACCGGGTTGTCTCGAATGTTGGCAAGGAGAGGCAGTCGTGTTTGAAAGCAACAGGGCGAGCACGGCGATAAATAGTCGCCTTGTTTGTTCGCATGATTCACTGATCACCGTGGCGCCGCAAAAACTCTGACGCGAGCTCTATTTCGTCACCTTCAACTGTGTAGATTGAACTATGCCCCCGAATTCCAGTCCAAAATGTCGCAAAAACAATGGTCGTAAACATCTTCTTTATCGTTGTTTTACAGTTGTCAATCGAACGATGTTATGTAAGCAGTTATCAGTAATAAGGCCTAGAACCATTAAACTCTCGAAGATGCACTAAATCACGGCGGACACGAGCATGTGTCGTCGACAAAAATCCGGCGGACCTATCCTCGCAATCGCGCATCTTCACACCTCTGCACATCTGCACGCGCTGTATGCCGTTTCCATTCTAAGTTTTATCGTTATTGTCATGATCTTATTCTGTCAGCTGTGCAGAATGAACAGTGCTTCCCTCCTTCTCTCCCCCCCCCAATTTCTTGTCCAAAACCGCTGTAAGAAAGACACTTGTAAACAACTTTTTCATCTGTATTTACACTTGCCAGTATAACGATGTCATAAACAGTTGTCAATAACAGGGCGTAACTCATGCAGTGTGATCTCGCGCGAACAAAGCGAAAGCGAGATTGCATAAAAAATCTGTAACACAATGTACAACACAATAAACAAGATAACGTTTTGAATGCACTCGGGAATATAAGAAACATGGCTAGAATTTGCGGTGGAAAGCATAGAGAGCTTCTGTTGAGCGGGAGAGTAGAAAGAATGGGGCATGTTGCTAGGAAGCCGAGACTTTGTGTAGCGGAGTCCTATAGCCGCGATCGGTATTCAAACTCGGGCAGGTCGCCGCGTGTTGCCACGCTCTCGGGATCTAAAGCGAACGAGGTGATTGCTATTCGCTGGCAACGCAACAAACCAGAGATTTCCTGCTGGCAGGTAGGGCCCAAATAGCCCGGCGAACACATGCATTTTCCCGTCTGCGAGTCACACTTGGCGCCGTTGTAGCACTCGCAGCGCTGCTCGCAATTCTGACCGTACCTTCCCGGTCGGCACACTAAACATGTCGTTCCCGCTAAACGCCGCTTTGTCCGGTCCACCTACCCTGTTCGCATTTTGAGCCGTACAGACCCATAGGGCAGAGACACTTCCCTGAGACGTGGTCGCATCCGAATTCGCCACAGTCGCAGGAGAGCCGGCAGTGGGGACCATAAGTTCCGCTTTTACAGCGTTGTTCGCACTAAAAATGCCAATGTCATCATTATAAAGGAGTATATGTTGTGTTTACCCTGTTTCCGAAGAATCCAGGAGGGCAGAGACATTGGCCGTCCGCCGGGTCACACGTCGCTCCATTTTGGCAGTCACAACTTTGCGTACAGTACCATCCGTAAAACCCAGCGGGACAAGCTAGGAAGCGACTAATTAACAAAAACTTCTCTTTTCGTCTTAACTTACAGAACTGGCATCTGGTTCCGTACCTTCCCTGAGGACAGTCACAACAACCCTGCACTGGGTCACATTTTGCATCGCCGTGGCAGTCGCAGTCCATGCTGCAATTGAGACCGTATTTCCCGTGGGGACAAGGCACAGAGCAGGTCTGCCCGCGATAGCCAAGGGCGCACTTGCACTGGCCCGTTTTGGGATCGCACGAAGCGTTGTTGTCGCAGCGACACTTTTCTTTGCAACCGGGTCCGTAGCGACCTTCCGGGCACACTGAAAGAGTACGTCGTTGCAAGACCTTATTTAGAAGACCGACCTTGTTGGCACTGCAGCCCCGTGAATCCGGCTGCGCACTTGCATTGTCCCGTCACTGGGTTGCAGACGCCTCCGTTCTCGCACTGACAAACTTTGGAACACCTACAAGAAGGTTATTTCCATGTTTGTATCCCTCTGAGACTCACTTTTCTCCGTAGAGACCCTCCGGACAGGGACTCTCGCAACGAGTTCCGATAAACCCTGGAGGACAGGTACAAGAACCGGTGGTTCCGTCGCAAGCAGCGCCGTTCTCGCATTGACACTGCTTGTCACAGTCAACCCCGAACATTCCTTGGATGCAGCCTAAATGCGCATCTTCAGTGCTCGCAGAGATTCTAAGAAGCTAGGTTTACCTTGCTTGCAATTGTCCCCAAAGAAGCCAGGCTTGCAGTGACATTTCCCTGTGATGGGGTCGCAATTCGCATTACTTCCACACTTGCACTCCTTCGAGCATCCTTCGCCGTATTTTCCGTCCTCACACAACTGGAAAGCAGTTGGTGGACATTTTTGTGCTGTGGCTAACCTGAGTGCAGGAGTGTCCGGTGTACCCTTTCGGACATTGACATCGACCGCTGATGTGATCGCACGGTTTCTGGTTGTGACAGCGACACGGCTCCGCGCAGTGAACTCCGAAGTATCCTTTCAGACACGCTGAACGCCGTGAATTATTGTGGCAATTACGCAATGAACTTCCTACGTCGGTTGCACTTCCTGCCCCTCCACCCCGGCGAGCAGTGACAGTGTCCGCTGATCGCGTCACAAGTGGCGCCATTCTCGCACTGACACACCTCCAAACAGTTTTGGCCATAGTGTCCATGGGGACAAGGGGTTTGACACCTAAAGTCTCGTTTGGCTTCTAACCTCGATTTGTGACTCACTTGTCGCCGGTCCACCCTGGCAAGCACTCGCACGTCCCGTTCACGCGGTTGCAGCTGGCTCCGTTAAGACAGTCGCATTTGTTCTCGCAGTTCTGTCCCCATTGATCGAAAGGACACACTAGAGAGAGTACGTATTAGCTCTGTCGAGCCATCGGTACACTTACGGAATTCACAAGCCGGTCCGGTCCAGCCAGGAGAACAGGCACACTTGCCTGTTTTCGAGTCGCAGGACCCATCGTGCATGCACAGACAGTGGCTGATGCAGTTCGGTCCGAAGAGGTCAGGAGGGCACTCTGAAAACAAGTGCTCATAGTCTGGGATTCTCGACTTGGGGCCATACCATTTTCACAGGTTTTTCCCATGAATCCAGCGGGACAGTCACAGTACCCGGTAAGTCGATCGCACACTCCGTTGTTCTTGCAATCGCACTTTCCTCCGCATCCCGGTCCCCATCGATTCGTTGGACACGGAGTCCGACAGTCCGGTCCCGTCCACCCGCTCGGACATCGACATTCCCCGGAGACGGGGTCGCACTTCGAGATCAACGAGATCATATCAGTGTTTTCTGCAAATCCACATGTCCCTCGTTTTAAGAGTCCTCAACGATTACCGTGATTATCGCAGTCGCAGACGTAACTGCATCCCTTGCCGTAGTACCCGTCTGGACAAGGCCGTGAGCAGGTGGACCCTCGCCAGCCGGCTTGACACGAGCAGGCGCCAGATATGTGATCGCATGTTGCATTGTTCGTGCAGCTGCACATTCCATGGCAGCCGGCTCCAAACCGTCCCTCTTCGCACTCTTAACACCAAGACACGTCACTCGCTTGAGTACAAAGCGCGGCCTACTTAGCTCGCAGCGTTTGCCGCGGTATCCCGGAGGACAGATGCACTCTCCGTTCGTGGGGTCACAGTCCATTCCGCCGTCACAGGCACACTGCTTCTTGCAGTCCTTTCCGTAGAAGCCTTTGGCGCACGGAGTCTTACACTTGACCCCGGAGTAGCCGGGTTTGCAGTGGCACTCTCCGGTGATAGCGGAGCAGGAAGCTCCGTTCTGGCAGTCGCACAGCTGCATGCAGTCCTTGCCGAAACGGCCGCTTGGACAGACTGGAGTCAATGATTAGGAAAAGCGCTGCTTTGTCCAACTTACTTTCTGAACAGAAAGCGCCATAGAACCCATCTGGACAAATGCAAGAGCCGTCCTTCGGGTCACAGGTGGCGCCGTTCTTGCAACTACACTCATGCTGACAGTTTGGTCCGTAGAGTCCCTTAGGACAGGCTAAACAGAAAGAGCGATGAAATGGCGCTGACAAGGGCCATGCACATACTCTCGTCACAGTTTTCTCCGGTGAGACCTGCCAAACACGTGCAAGTGCCAGTGACATGGTGACATCTCTGTGGTTGCCCCGCGGCACAGTCACACTTCAAATTGCAGTCCACCCCGAATGTTCCAGCAGGACATGCTAAAATGGTTGTGGTTTTGTGCGCTGTGAATCTGACATCCTCAATTCGTGGAACACGTGAAAACTGCAATGGCCCGACCTACCTTCTTCGCAGTTGTGTCCTGTGAACCCAGGAGGACATTTTTTGCGACACGATCCGTCTTCATGGTGGCAGGTCACTCCATTTTCGCATTTGCACGCTTTGATGCAGTCCGGCCCATAGAACCCCTTCGGACAGACTCGGTTGCAGAGCGGTCCATAATACCCGCTGCGGCACTTACACCTGCCGGTCTGAAAGAATCGTACGCTCAGACCACAATCTTAGGTTTCAAACAAACTTTGCTGTCGCAGCTCTCCGTGTTCTGGCGATCGCACTTGCACGAGTGGCGACAGTTCCGACCGAACGTAAACGGAGGACACGGCTTCTTGCAGTCCTGATCGTAGAAACCTGGCTCACAGCTACAGTAGCCAAACGTCCGGTCACATCGGTCGTCGGGACACTGCATACGACAGGTGAGTTCGCAGTTAGCGCCGTAGTAACCTAGAGGGTTTTACGGTGTTCTACAGGTCGAGGTGCTCCTCACCTTGGGGACACTCGTCGTCGCACTTTGCGCCCGGAGGACACAGACACTCTCCGGTCACGTGATGGCACACTTTGCCTTCGCAGCTACACAGACTGTTGCATCCGACTCCGTAGGTGCCTTCAGGACACGTCTCCTCGCACAGTTCTCCCGTGTATCCGGCTAAGCAGTCGCATCCTGTCTTTTCCCGATTGCATCTTCCTGCATGTGTTGTCCTTTCAGCAGGGATCAACGTGTCAAACATACCTCCGTTTTTGCAGTCCTTGCATGTGTACTGACAGCTCCTGCCGAACTGAGCATAAGCGCAAACTAAAATGAACTCCTTACTCCCACGGAACATCGGAGCCAGCGGATTGTAAATGCCCCATGCAAAAGCCACCAACCTGAGCGATATGTATGGCTCAGCGCAATCACGGAAGCATCATTAAGCGTCGAGACGCCGCCAGCCTTAAGTGAAGTCCGTTCAACGTCGTAGAGATCATGCAGGCCGAAGTGCACTTGGTTCTCCTCGAGCAGCACGTCTGAACACAACACACGCTACATACATCTAGCCAGCTACTTCAAAGCGATATCGCTCACACGAGACAAGCTCCGTCTAGCACAATTCACAATTTGGACCACTACGACCACTTACTGGTTTCGGGGCTAGTCAAAACGGAATCTATCGCTGCTAAAGAAAGAGTTTATCCTGTATGTGAAATACAAAACGTACCTATGCAGGACTTCTGGTCAGAGGCGAGGACGAAGCCCGCGAAGCACTCGCATCGGTAGGAGCCCTTTTCGTTTCGGCACAACTGACTGCAGTCGCCGTTGTTCAGGAGACACTCGTTCACGTCTGTAAGGTTAACGGACATTCTGGGCATATTCTAGACTTACTAACCAAAGCAACTGTGCTTGTCGTCGGACAAGGTGAACCCGACGGAGCATTGGCACGAGTAGGATCCTTCGTCGTTGACGCACTCCTGTTCGCAGCCGCCGTTGTGCTTGGCGCATTCGTCAATGTCTAAAGATCCCATTGGATAGAGGGCATAAGGACTGTGCGCAGCACAAGTCTCATCTCAGAAATGAACTTTACATCATTTTGACATATGATTATATTAAATTTATTCCTAATGGTACGGTAGATCTTCCATTTACGATACAAAAAGCTGGAAACTGAAAATCTTGTTGTTGTCATGCTCCCTGTTTTTGCAGATCCTCTTTAAACTTACCGATGCAAGTGTGCTGGTCAGCGTCCAGCACGTGGCCCGCCTTACAAGAGCACTCGAAGGAGCCTGGGGTGTTCGTGCAAAGCTGACTGCAACCTCCGTTGTTCAAGGCGCACTCATTCACATCTAAACAAAACAGGTGTCATCAAGTGCTTCTGGCGATTTTGAACTCCTATACACCGTGTAAACTGTGCTGCACAAAAAAATACGCGCTACAGTGTTCTGAATCAGGTGTGCTCCACGGCATTCGTAAACTACAGTACCCTCGCACGTATGGCGGTCGATTGGATTTAAGACAAATCCGCTGCGGCAGTTGCAAGTCACCGTTCCGGTAAGGAAATGCATGCAAATCTCGTGGCATGGCCCTTCGTATCGAACGCATGAGAGGAGACGCCCTTCATCGCGTTGAATACTGTCCACTGCTTCAAACAACATCTCTGATTAACACAGACATTTTCTCTGAATTTTAAAGCCAGGTTCACATTTTTATGGCCCAATATGAGCTCTTTTGATCTTCCTTAAAAATGTGTGTGCGTAATTGAAATTTGCATAATTTTGATGGATTTACAGACCCCTCTTGTAATTGTCTTGATCCGGAGCAGCAAAAACAAAGGTTACGAGCACCGTTTTGTCACGCCTGATTGCATCACACCCATCAAGGATGCTTTTTACGACTGTTTAGGGTCTATTAAATAGAGTACACATATGTTCTCTACAACTCTCTGGAAGCGCTTAGCCATGCTGTTGTAGAGGTCAAAACATAACGACCAATCTTTCTGTTCCCGTTGGCGCCAGTAATCAACACCAGGATGACCCGCCGACTTACCTGAGCATGCTTTTCCGTTCCTGTCCAGGACAAATCCCTCGCGACAACCGCATTGCGTCCCCCCGTCCGGTTGCTCGTAGCACTCGTGCTGACAGCCTCCGTTCGCGATCTGGCACCCATCCAGCTTCTGCTCGCAACTGCGGCCATCGTCCGACAGCTTGAACCCTTGGTGGCAACGGCATCTGTAGGAGCCGTAGGCATTGACACACTGGTGCTGGCATCCGCCGCCCTCGTAGAGTAGGCACTCGTCGATGTCTGGACAAGATTGTCTTTTGCTCAGTTATTTCATGACTCTGCTTACCGGTGCAGCTTTTTTGATCGACATCTAGCCGGTATCCCGGGAAACACTGGCACCTCGCTCGGCCGTTATCGTTGGCGCAGTGGTGCTGACATCCGCCTTTGTTGACGACACAAGGGTCTATGGCTGTAAAGGGATTGCTAAGTGGCTGACGAGCACGCTTTTGTGCTCGTGCATGTGTTTGCCGCATTATTTGCATAAATTACTTAAGCTGAACAAAGGCGTGTAGTCCCAGTAATTAGCTTTCGCACTCGAAACTCCCTTCGAACCCCCGCTCCCCATACGACGCCTAACAAATGACTCACGGTAGCACGATCTTCGGTCGTCGCCGAGAATGTATCCCGCCTTGCATCGGCATCGGTAGAAGCGGTCGTCCTTCTCCTCACAAATCTGGGCACATCCGCCATTGGACGCGGCGCAACTGTTCTTATCTGAACAAGAAAAGGGGTTACTGTAGGAGCTTTTTACTTCCGTTTTCTCAAACGGTATTTCCTCTCTTAGGGCATGTTCTCGCAGCGGGGGTTTGTTCCCATGGATCGCAACTCCGACAACCCAATCAATTTCCGTCTGTCGCTGAGGTGACCCTCAGAATATGTGAAGCGTTTGAAAGCCGTAGAAAAAGCAACCTTCCCAGCGCACATCCGAATCGGGCGGAAATTACATGTTTCCCTCATCACTCATAACGAGCTGTCCGGGGTCAAGGGTCATCGATCTCGCTGGCGAGTCGCGCACAGCTACTTAATCCCAAAACGAAGTTAAATTCTGTCTCTTACCAACGCAGTGCTTGCCGTCCGAGTGCAGTTGTTTCCCTGGAGGGCACTCGCAACGATGTCCACCCTTGTAATTTATGCATCGGTATTCGCATCCGCCGTTCTCCGACGCACATTCATCAATATCTGAAACATTGAGCACTCTCAGATTGTCTCCCGCATTCGGAAATCAGTTAGCACCTATGCAGAGGCGTCCGTCCACGTCCAGCTGGTATCCTGGGTAGCATCTACAGTAGTAGGTCCCGATGGTGTTGACGCAGTCGTGATGGCATCCGCCATTGTCCGCTACACATTCGTTGACGTCTCAAACACAAATTCGGTCAAAGATTCGTCTTTTCTTCCTCTGGATTACCGTATTGGCACTGGTTCCCCTGGAACCCCTCCGGGCAGTGGCAGATCTGCTCGCTGGATGGGTCGAGCGAGGCGATGCATGTTCCTCCGTTATGGCACAGTTCCGGGGAGCAGTTGGCTGAAGCGACTGTTTTGTGTTTGTGTACAGATGAGCTCAATTTTGAATGCGTAAGAGCTTATTAGGGACAGCGGCTTTGTGTCCGAGACATCGATACTTGCCGACAGCGGACAACTGACCGTCCACTTGAGCGCCTAAGCGGTAAACAATGGCCGCGTACTCAAAGCAACTTATCCAAACTAATCGGCGAACCGTAAGACGTGGCAGATGTTCTCCAAACGGTAACACTTCTCTTTTGGCCGTCCCGGCAAGCGGGCGCACAGAAGCGCTAAAGGGTTGCGCCGTGTTTGCCGAAACGATCGAAGATTGCACGAAAAATATGAGCGCCGCCAGACAGGCGCTCATTTGCATAATTTAATTATGCAATTATGCTTGGTACACACCGGATGGGCAATAAAGACACCGAAGAACGGCTGTGGACACCGAAGAAACGAACCTTTCTGACAACCTTCCTTCCCGGGAACCCGAGTCCAGCCGGGACAGCACTGGGCTACGGTATGTCGTCTCGTGCGATTGACCGCTTTGAACGTCCGGCGATAGACGGTTCTGAAAGTAGGAAAAACCTTGCGCCTCGGTGTTAATCAGGTGTAAAGGAATGTCCAACTGTCGGAGTCAATTAGCGCTGTCCGCCAGGAGCCAACCATGTGAGAATATTCCGAGAAGGGACGCATCCCCTCATACATATCTGCGCAATTTATTTGGTCCATTACCCTTTGTTAATATACGGCAGAACATATGCCCGTTCTTCTTCGGACACATAATCGCCCGTTTGGCCGAGAACATCAAATTCGATTATAATTACAAACGCGCGGCGCCGAGGTCGGAGGTCAAATTGTTCGCGCGAACGGGGCGAAAGCCTTCCTGACGGTCTACTAATTCGGGGTTCCGACCTAAAGATGAGCTGTGCTGCGACCGAACGGTGTATATCAAAGTTAATGACGTGCGCCGGACGGGGACGAAGATGCGAGCAAAAACGGTCAATTACATGCGCTCTAACAGTTATTTACGACAGTCACCTCTGTTGTGATAATTTCATCGGAAGTCTGCGCGGAAGAACGCGCGCCCTTCGCAGGCTCTCGACTTACTTTGGCTCGCGCACCGAACAGCTCCTGAACTGTCCGTTGCATCCCGGTTTTCTGGTGCGCACGTACTTTGTGTAGGCTTGCACGCACGGCTCCTTCACCGTAACCGTCTCGATCTCCTCGTAGGGACACACATTGCTCCTGAAACAAAGCGTTTGAGTGGGCGTCGATGATGGAATGGCTCTCTATTTTTTGAGATCACTCGGTGATTGAGCGCTCCTTTATGTTAATCAACTGCCACGTTCGGCCTCAGGTCTCCCCTTCTTCCGATTGGAGCGTGTGTGGCAGTGACAAATTGGACTCCAACAAAAGACATCCTTCAGGCAAGCATAATTTATTTGTTGGCAAGGTCAATTGACATGTTTCATCGTTAAAGCCGACGGATGAGCTTTGCCTGGAAGTATGTGCCGCGGCCTAAAGGCGCCCCTAACGAAAGAAAGGGTCATTATGTCTTCATCCATCAAGTAGGATAAGTAAACGCTTCCTTGCAAACGACATTTCTCCGGAAGGGATTACGAAAAGTTTTTGGACACCGGAGTTCGCTGGCATGTAAGCAAATCCCCTTGTAAGGCCTGGCGGCTTTAGTGCTAAGCATGTCCTCCAATCATGCGGTGGCCCAAACAGCGGACAAGGGAAACGCGGCGGAGTGCCGCCGAAATCAGAGATAGAATCTGTGGTGTGGCCGAGGTGTCGACGAGGTGACGATAAACGCTCAGCTTGATGCGATCGCCACAGATCGTTATCGGACTTCATGAAGCGCGGATAATCCCTTTCAAAACGGTCGTGCACGTGGCCCGCTACCGTGCTGTCAAAAGTGGCGCGGTCAGCGTTGTCACGTTTTCACAAATTCAATGTTGACTTTGGCTATTGACACATAACTATGAAAGCTGTCTCAGAGATTCGGAAGCAATCTGGAGCAGCTGAAGTCGTCTTCTAGTGTACACGTGTGTGCCAAGAGCATGTGTTCCTGAGCCGAAATTGAATACGCTAATTCGCTTGTTCGCCCCTGGAACCTGAGCGCACTAATCGCGTGTACATAACCTCTGGGAACAAGTCGCCTGTTTGCACCCCGCCTAATGAGCTAACCATGTTTGCGCAGTCGTCTTGGTGACAGACGCCGAAACCTAACTGCAACCTGCGCGCAAATGGAAACTAATTGAACGGTAAACAGACGCGGGACAGCGCCAGGAAGTTCGCACTGGCACATTGACAGGATAATCCATCTGTTGCGCGATATGGCCGCAGTTGGAGGCGCCGGGCCATTGTCGCTTTGTCACCTGTGTGAATCCAAGCTGCTGCTCCGCTGATCACGATCAAAAGTGTTCGGCAGTGCTGCGTCATGTGCCAAATTGCGCAACGTGCACGTTCATAATTGAGGATCGGCTCTGATTTATGTGCCCCGTGGTGAGCTGTGCGGAGACGGGGCACGTTATGATCGGCGCAAGTTTCCTTTCTCAGCGCCCTCACCGGGCTGTCTTTGATTCCGACAGATGGGTTTTATTTAACGAGCACAGTAATCGCCAATGCTGCTCGACGCAACGTATGCGGACGTTTGTTCTAACGGGCAGGAGGACAATTGGCTTCGCCAAGGAGTCAAGTGGCGGGGATCCCATAACGGCGCGGAATTCGCGCACACAGGTCGCAGTGCACGCGTTTGAAAAAATGGCGCAAATGAGCGCTGTGGAGCCGCTGCACGAATGTTCGAATTCGCCCGCTACTTGCAAGTTACTGTCCTGTTCGTCACCGCCAGCCAAGCCCTCGAGATTTACGATGTTTGACCATGAGACAGTACCCTAATTCGCAATGAAGAGTGCGAGCTCACGCCGCAGTGACTCAGAGTTCAAATATCGTATAATGTTAAACTCACTGTCCGATGCGAAGTTCCTGCAATTGGACATCGACGAGCGCTCCGCTGTCTACGGTACTGGCTATGTACGTGGACAGAATAAGGAGGAATTCCAGCAGCCTCATCTCCTTCACATTAACAACGGAGAAGGAGAGGAATAGAAACACTAATTGCTTGGAACCAAACTCCGAGCGGCGCTTCCAGACGCTTGGTCAATTGAAGTTAAAGCGGACCTCCTGGTGAGAGCCGAGGCCTTTCCGTGCTCACTTTCTGAATCGATGAATGCGAAATTGCACAGCTTGTATGGAATATCAAATACGCGCAACGACCCAATTCCATTTAAAGTTTTGACTTATCCTGATCAAATTGTTAGAACATAACAACAAACGTAACACTTACACCCTTGTCCAGTCGACTGACATGGTCGAACCTCGAAGCCACGCCCCTCGGAGCGCCGCCCTCTGTCGTCGCCGCCGTCCGGTGGCGATCGCTGCAAGGTCGACAGAACGCACTGAAATTAGGAAAGGGGACCAACGTTTGCGTCTAAGTACTTGTGGAGTTACAAAAAATGGCAGGACAGTTCTCGCCAGAACGCTTTACAGGATACGGCTATAATTGAGCGAAAACTGTGAAGCGAAAAACATATACATCTTTGTCGGTCAAATAAAGCCCCTGAGTCGCCAAGAGTTTAGTGGGAGAGCTCTGTGGAGACGTGACTTCAGGAAAGTTTAAACTGGGCCTAATATTTGGGATCAATAAAGATAGGTTTGAACAAAATGGAAAGTAGCTGAAACCGGAAAATCATTTGTCCAAAGGCTAAATGTGAAGAGAGAAGTGCCGGGATAATTAATTTGAGTGCCTTGGCTGTTGTAATCCGTCCCAAAAGCTATGCATGTACAGCAATTTGAGGTTACAGGAAATCCCTTGATCGCTCACTGATGCCATAGAAATATAGTTGTTTTCACCTCTTAAAAATGTATAATTTAAAAAGTTAAAATCAGGTTAAACAATATTCTTCCCAGTAGATGAAGGGCAAAAGAGAGATATGTTAATGACAATATGCCTTACGTTCTTTCTGGGGTGGGCACCTGTAATTTTTACTTTAATAATTTGCATATTGTGCTAACACTGGCATTTCCATTCTTCAAATTTTCCTACAAACTGGCCATCAAAACCTTAACCCTGGAAACATCTGAGGAGCCCTAGAGCGCATTCTGAGGAGATAATTTCACAAAACAACCAGCTGGTGACACTAATACTTAGGAGCGAACTCGAAGTGTTCGAAATGATCCCTTAGAACTGAAGGAAAATATTCCTTTAGAACAATCAGCGATCCCTGTTTCTGAAGTAAAACTTATGTATTTTTTGGACAATTATATTCTAAAGTATTTATTTTTCAATTAACTTTCCCGTCAATATACACAGTATCCTTCTAATATGTCCAACAATATGGCTTTATTCAACGGCTTTGGTATTATCAAGCACGTGCGCATTGTGGGGCACTTAAGTGGCCTTAATTAGACTGAGGTGGTTCCCTCGGAGATATGTGAACCCTTCTGCACAGGAATGACTCCTTCTCCCTTCTGTGATTGTTTGTTCAGTGGCTTTTTGACCCTCACTCTCTATTAGGAAGTAAGCGCCCTGTTTTGATTATGTTTATCTACCGTTCGCGACTGACCTCTGCTGTCATCTGCGGCACCGGAGCTCACCTCCTCAGAACCGTTGCGCACACAGGCAATGGGCCGGTTGTTCTTGAAGCTGTGTCTTCTCCTGCTTAATGTGAGCTAAGTGCTATGCGTTCCTCTGTTTCAATCTGTATTTAGGCCCTTCTGCTGCATGGACTGCTGAACTACGGCAGAGAAGGAGACGCGTGCAATCGCAACGACAGCAACTGGTATGCGGTGCCGAACTCGAGGCATCACTTCATCTACTGTCACCCCAAACACGGGTAACATGCGTTTTTCGCTCCATCTTCCGCTAACGTCACATTTGCAGAATTTATGTCAGAGACATTTGCGCGCTGGTGAATGGAGAGCGGAAAGTGTTCGACCCGGAGATACAGCAGTGTGTCACGCCCGTCGTCCACAAGGCTTCCCACGACCCCATAAGTAAAGCTGCAGGCATGCCATTGATGAATCGGCGCATATTCCTAGGTTCGCTGATGAAATGCTCTGCAACGCGTGAATGTCCCGACAAAAAGTGGTTCTGCAGCTCCAAAGGAAGATGCTCCTGCAAGAGCGAATTCGTCCAAATAGGGACACAATGCTGGAAAAGTAAGCGCTGTCCCAGCGAGTTACGGTAGTGACAGAGGAGTTTCAGAGGTGGCGATCAACGAGGAATGCGTCTTCGATCAGCAGTGTTCGTCCGTGTGGCCGACTGCGAAGTGCATGAACCACAAATGTGCCTGTCCGGCGCCATTCATAGCCGTTTCCACATACCATGGAATGGTGTGCACAATTAAAGGTAAGCGGGCCGACGCTCTCGTTCCTAAGAAGCTGTCGCAGATGAGTGTCCGATGGGTTCCAAAACGTCCGTCCTCCTGAACACGCTGAACTGCCACGTGAAAGGCGGCTGCGGGACAAACTCCAACCTGGAGCACTTGTTCGACTGCGTCCACTTCGGCTCTCCCTCCTCCGCTTCGATGTGTTGTCCGAACAGAGGTAGACTCCCTTCGTCTATCTAACTAGCGAACTATCGTTCAGCCTACACATGTATGCAACCTGTAATGCCCGGAAACGGACCTGAGAAGTTATTACGATACTACTACGATGGCTCGAGCGATCGTTGCATTTCTTTCATCTTCCGTGGGGGCCATCTGATCAACACAAACGTCTTCCAGTCGAAGCGCGAATGTGAGATCTACTGTAGATCGGGTAAGGCGTCCCGTCCGTAACCTTCCACCTTCCTTTCAAGAGTGCCCCCGAGGTCTGGTGGAAAAGTCAGCTTCTGGTCGGACAGTCCGGTGCGAGAAAGACGCCCATTGTGGTAGCAAGTACTCTTGCTACAAACAAGACCCCAACGGAGACGGAGTGTGCTGTCCCTCTAAAGGTATTGCAGTAAACCGTGAAGTATGTACTTATTCATACTGTTTAGATTGGATTTGTTCGAGCGAGGGCGGAGTCTCCAACAAAGGCTTAGTGTTCCGAACGACAGAGTACGATGCCGGAATCGCTGTCCAGCACGTAACTTCCGTTTTCTTCCCTGTTATTAGGTACGAGAAAAAAGGAGGCTCCCACACCGAAATATTTAGATACTTCTATTCTCGAAGCGAAAACAGGTGCAAAGCGTTCTTGTACCAAGGAGAAGACGGAAACTTCAACAACTTCCTCTCCATGGAACAGTGCCGAAACTTCTGTAGCGCAGGTTCTCCCCAGCCATCAAGACAGACATGTTATGTGTTTTACAGTTACGTGCTCTACGGAGCCGCTGACCGTTAAGGGAAAATCTGTCACATGCACGGAACAACTTCCTTGTGTCGGCGGCTATGTCTGTTCTTTCGGGATCTGCTGTCGCGAAAAGGGTAAGACAAGCAAGGGAGAGGACAGGCACCCTGCTGTTGTAGAAAACCAGTGCATGCCTGGCTATGAAGCTCTGTCAAATGCGGGTCCCGTCTACGGTGGCTCGGCGGGCAAGGAATGTGCGCACAATGCAGACTGCCCGTTGCCTTACGTCTGCCAGATAAGCAACGTTATCCGAAAGGGAGGTATTATCAAAGGCTTCTGCTGCCGCAAAGTGAACCCAAGCTGTAGGTCAAGGTTTCTCTCGTGTTCTATATTTCTGTCTTAGATGGCAAACTGAAGCCACGTGAGGAGTTCTACGCGTCTACTGAAGGAATAACCACCATGGAGTTGGTTTCTTCCACTAGGTTTGTCACCAAGTCATTCACGCCTATGCCAACGACGACGATCCAACTGCCAACCACGACCACTGAGACTCCCATAATTGTGACAATCAAGTCCATCGCTTATTGTCCAGGTTCGCCACAAACCTCAATAACCTGTCAATGAAGAAGTTTATTCAGCAAATCGACAAGTGCTCATGGACGAGCATGGCTCTTCCGTCAGGTGTAACTTCTCGACATTGGCTCCATCCGACGAGCCGCGCTGTGGAGGCTCCGCCGAGCACAAATGCGCCTTCGCGAACTTGAACGCCACTGAGGGTGTGTGCTGCTCCGAAATGCAGAACTACGAGCATCGCTGTCCGGACGGACTTCTGCCGCTGCTCGACTCCGCTAACAACAAAGTTAGACCCTGCTCCCCACTCCTGTCCACATCATGCAATGTAGAAGATTCTTACTGTGTGTTTGACGAGCTATTCGGAAGTTACCACTGTTGTCGGTAGGAAGGAACTCCGTTGCCCACCCAGAGAATATGTCCTATTTAGCAATCAGACTGC
The DNA here is from genome assembly GCA_016648015.1 of Steinernema khuongi. NCBI lineage: Eukaryota > Metazoa > Nematoda > Chromadorea > Rhabditida > Steinernematidae > Steinernema > Steinernema khuongi. The sequence continues at coordinate 238,027 of JADLIF010003268.1, forward strand.
CACCACAACGGAGGCTCCCACAACGACAACAATCACTACAACGACACCAAAACCTACCACGACCACCATAGCTACAACCACTACCTCTCCCTCGACCACAACTACTATGACCACAACGACGACAACCCAAATAGACGAAAACTATCACGGGTGCTCCTTCGGAAACGCCGCCTTCCAAGATCCACTGACGAGTGAACCTCTGACATGCGACATATCCGTGGCGGCTTCCTGTCCTCCAGGGTTCACCTGCTACTTCTCCAAGTCAAAAAAGCAGTACAGATGCTGTGGCATGACCTCAGGTGTGTTGGCACGTGTGATTTCTGTCTAGACCGCTCCTCTAGTCTGTGCCGACAACAGCGCCGCGTACATAAGCCCGGCCACGTCTCAGCCCGTCAAGTGTTCCAGCCGCGCGGGATGTGCGAAGGGATTCTTCTGCTACGCTTCTCGCCATGGTTCCGCCTCTACAGACGAAGGAGTCTGTTGCTCGGAGGACCCGGTTGCCAGTGGGTTGAGCTGTCGGAGAACTCCAATTTAATGCTTACTTCAGGTCTGTGCGATCAGGGCTCGGCACTTATGGACAATGAAGGTCGCGCCTTTAAGTGCGACGCTGGCACTTGTCCCAAGGGCTACAAATGCACCAGCCGCTTCAATCTGACCATCTGTTGTCCCACTAATCGTGAGTTCTCCTCATGCGAAGTCCATTGAATTCGTGCGCGCTAATTCAGAGAGCGTTTGTCGACAAAGGTTCAACCAGGGGCTTCCTTGTGAGGAAGCGCCTCCACAGACCGCTTTTTTCTTTGACGATGAAACCAAAGCCTGTCTCGAGTTCACCTATAGCGGCTGCGGGGGAAATGACAACAGATTCGACTCCAAAGAGGACTGTCAGTCTTTCTGCAAGTCCAGTGGTTGGTTCAGGGCGCGTTTGACACATTCCGGTCGTTAATTTAGCTGTGTGTGCCGTTGGAATGCCCTTTCTCATGAGGGACGGAAGGATAGCGCACTGTGCGGACGACATCCAGTGTCTCGCCGGTTATGAGTGCACTGTCACTACCAGTGGAAGCTACTGCTGTCCAAAGACAGGTTAGAGCATTAATTTAAGAAACAAACCAAGATTCTTGCAGAAATGGCGTGTTCTTTGCCGCGGGATCCTGGCAACCACTGCGTTCCAATGAATCCCTCCGTACTGAGTTCTCCTACTTCCAACGAACTTTCCCTCTTCTGGCATTTCTCGATGGCCGACTTGGCTTGCGTTCCATTCGAGTACCACGGCTGCGGGGGAAACTTCAACCGATTCGCTTCACAGAAGCATTGCACTCTTTCCTGCGCACAAGGTAGCTCTACTCTTGTCAGGACCCCTCGAAGACGGAAGTGTTTAGTGCTCTGCCCGGCTGGACGCCCGAAAATGGACGGTGGAAATATCGTGAAGTGTTCCGAGAAGGCAAGATGCGGCGAGCGATATGTGTGCACTCGCGCAGCCTTGGGCCAGACGACGGTTAGCGTCTGCTGTCCTAAGCCAGGTAATCTTCAAGTGGACCCAATGAGCTCACGCGACCCTTTGCAGAGTTGTTGTGTGAAGATCGGATCGAGCCGACGACGGAATGTGTGGACGGGCAGGTCAGTGAATGCTTCTTTTCCAGCAAGCATCTCCGTTTAGGTCCGCTACAAGTATGACCAAAACAAGAACAGTTGCGTCAGGATATCGAGCGGAGGGTGCCTGTCGTCGGACACGAGTTTCGTCAGCCGAGCCGATTGCGACCGCCTCTGCATTTCTGGTAGTTAACCCTAGGATTGTTCGCTCAGTTCACTTTCACTTCAGGAGAAAACCAATGCCCCGACAATATGGAACCCTTCATCGACAATGTCCAGAAGCGAGCTCTGACGTGCTCCTTGGAGTACGCGAGCTGTCCTCCTGGCTACGAGTGCACTCCCGGAAGGAACGGAGCGTACTCTTACTGCTGTGGAAAGGAGCTCTGTCCCAAGGAAAAGTTGCCTCTGCTGTCTTCCCGTGGCGAGAAGGTTACATGCAGCCCAGGACCGTTCGGATTCTTCGACGGTTGCCCTAGTGAGTACTTCTGTCAGAAGATGCCCACTGGTCGACAGTTGTGCTGTCCTCGGGAAAGTAAGCGCGCTTTGCGAGCGCTCCTTGTTAACGTATACCACTTAGAAACAAAAGACGCATGTCGGTACCCCTCGAGACCTTTCATACACACGATGGACGGAAAGCCAATGATATGCAGCGCGAAGAACGGTAGATGTCCGTTTGGCTACGTCTGTGTAGAAAACAAGGAGCAGGCGGACCACTTCTGCTGCTCCGACCTCGGAGACATCACCGAATCCGTTCAGGAGCCCACCACGACTCCGTCCGGCGTCATCGTTTCCAGCGTACCCATTACCGGTAGGTTAAGAACTGGAGCATTGTGAGAAACGCCATTTCAGAAGCTCATCGATGCAATGACGGAAGCCATCCGCTGACAGACTCCAATGGGGTGCGCATCTGCAACCCACACCTTTCCTTCTCCTGTCCTGAAGGCTACTTGTGCGAGTACAGCGAGGCTGCCAAGCAAACCCTTTGCTGTCGGTCGTCGAATTACATAACTGGTAAGGCGCTAGAATCTTTGCGACTTTAAAATGTTTTAGATCGTTTATACGACTCGAAGACAGCTTGTCCCATCGGCATGGCCGTGCGTCCTCATCCTACAACAAATCAGCCAATAGTCTGTCAGCCAGAAGTGCCAAATTACTGTCCTCGGCATTCCCAGTGCGAGTACAGGTATGGCAGTCTCCATATATACACATTTATCAAGGAACCTTTCAGTAGTTTATACTGGCAACACATCTGCTGCATCTCTCTCGGCGCTCAGGAGTTCTACGACATTCCCAGTGAATTTCCGAACAGCAGAGGTATTTAGATGATGTGACGTCTTGAATTTTCAGCTAAAGCTTAAACATTATCGTCTATACAGCACAAAAGAAAATTTTAAAATTCAATACTTAATGCATTTCAACAACAATTGCATTTCAGTACTCTACCCAGGCGACCCCGGTTGCCAGCACAACGGCCAATGCGAACTGGGAGATCCGAACTCCAAGTGCCACGACTGGGTATGTATATGCCCTGGTCTCCTGATAATCGACAAACAATGCGGTAAGCAACTATGTAATCAGCACCCTTGTAAGCTCAATTTCAGTTGACCACTGTCCCTCAGGACACCAGGAACGGGACGGACGGTGCGTGTAACGAACAGTTCCGAAAATCAAGCAAGATCGTCGCACTACTTAATCATGACATGGGTATTATCTACTGTATTGAATAAGGCGTAAACTACTGTCTCAACAAATTGTGTCTTCTACCTATGAAAGTATTCAGCTTGGATCTTGTACCTGGTTAATTGTGGGGTAATTTTTCGGGCCACGTCTGCGGCGACGAGCACATGACTTAAGTCCTCAGGACTGGCGGGACCCAGAGCCAAAAATATGTACAGAATAGTAGTGTACTATTACGAACCTGACACTCTGCATGTTTTTCTTGCTATAATCATATTTTCGAGTACTTTATTGGACAGTGGATCATCCAGCTTAACAGTGTACTTGCATGGCAAACATATAACTTGATAGGGCCAGATTCAGACATCGTCAACATCCCGTCACTTTATCCCTTTTAACGTAGGAAATCAACGCTTTTCTGGTGCTCTGATGCGCTGCGAACACAGATGTATCGATATGCTGGTTATCGATAAGCTGAAGGTTCATCTATGAAATAAGAAGTACTATCTGATTCCATCAGATCATAGTACCTAACAATCAAACGAATACAAGTGATGGCACAGTGACATGATAGTAACCGGGGATGAAGTAAATTTAAGCTTATGATTGAATCAAAAATATCCAAATAAACGTGGTTACATCTAATTTAAGCACATTCGTATACAAATAGGGCGCAATACTGGACCATCTTCCCGTCCTCAGACCAATAAGATCAACAAGGATCATTAAGACCAGTGGTGTGAGATCGGTATTCGCAAATGGTGCTCTAGCCAACAAGATTAAAAAACTGATCGCTTATTTGATTTATTGTTGCAAAGTCAATATTTATGACCAGAAGCGCATGAATTGAAGTATTCGTCTGTTTGCCGTGCTTCATGTCTGGGACAGCTTGTTAGCATTATATCGAACTGAGACAAATAAACCGCCTTAATCGCATTAGCACCGGCGATGATATAAATACGGCAGAAAACAACCAAATCCCACAGTGACATATTTGTCGCGTTCGCTCCCGGTTCTACAGGTGAGCTACCGTAACCATGGGCAGATTCGATGGAAAGGTCGTAATCGTTACTGGTGAGTTGTAAGTTCCTGCTTTCGCTCATTTGACTCCAGGATCGAGCTCCGGGATTGGACAGGCCACAGCTATCATGTACGCCAAGGAAGGAGCACACGTGACCATCACCGGTAGAAATGAAGAGCGTCTGGAGGTAGGATTCGGTCAGAACGACGTCAGTATGTGTCTTAGGCCACAAAGAAAAAGATGATAGAGCAAGGAGCAAGCGCAGACCATGTGCTTGCCGTCATTGGGAACGTTCAAGAAGAGGAGTGTGCTCAACGGCTGGTTAATGAGACCATTGCCAAGTGGAATCGCATTGACATCCTGGTATTGAAAACAAAAGAAGGCTAGGGAATACTTTGTTCAGGTTAACAACGCCGGAGTCACTGTGAAACCCGACGTCGACCCTGACAGTCTGGAGACTTTCGACTACATCTTCTCCATCAACCTTAGAGGGTTTCGTCCACATGGTTTCCTTTGGTTGATTTCAGGTTCTTCAGAGTTATCCAGCTCACAAAGCTTGTGCTTCCTCATCTCATCGCTAGCAAAGGGAACGTGGTTTCCGTGAGCAGTGTGGTGGCCTATCGGCCGGTGAGTTCTTTTCCTTATTCGTTCAAGCAGATCGGCATTTAGCTCCCCGACTTGTCGTACTATTCAATGACCAAAGCCGCTCTGGACCACTTCACGCGCCTCTTCGCCCTAAAGCACGCCAAGAACAACGTGCGTTTCAACAACGTTAAGTCGGTGTGCTCCTAGGAGTCTGTTCTCAAAAAGCCCTTTAAGCCCTGGATTCACTAAGACGTCGATTTTCACACGTCACCGTCCTCACGAAGATGAAGGAGCCGTTCTTCAAGAGGTAGCACGGATGATACAATCGGTGTTCTAGGGGGGCATTACAGTTCGAGGACAACTACATCAGCAAGATAGTGCCGATGAATCGCATGGCGACAAGCGAAGAAATCGGAGAATCCATCCTGTTCCTAACCAGCGAAAAGGCCTCCTACATCACTGGAACGACGCTTGTAGTCGATGGAGGCTTCTGTGTTCTGACCCAAGATACTGGCCGCTTTTAGGATATGTGCCTTTATCCGTGAATGTGCAGTATATTCCTAATAATGTCAACTATAACAATGGAACTATTATTTGTGTGTGAAGTTCGCCTCACGTTTATTGCAAGGAAATTTATTTTGGAGACTGTACTTTCCTCTTTGACATAAATACGCCACAAAAGCAACCAAATCCCACAGTAACATATCCGTCGCGTTTGCACTAGGTTCAGCAGGTGATCTGCCGTACCCATGGGCAGATTCGATGGGAAAGTTATAAGTGTAACCAATGAGTTATAAAATTCTGTTTCTGGACATGTGCCGTCGTCTGGTCATCTTTTATGTAAACCTGTCGCGTTTCTGTGATTCAAGAAAAACAATCAGAAGCTATGGAAAAATTCCACCTTCGAATAATTCAATTCTTTGCGTCTAACAGCTATAATGGAGTTACTATAAACATCATACAACTTGTTCTGAAACAATCTTACAGTAATGCGGTCAAAACCGTCTGTTGTCAACACTTATCAACATTACAGCGGACTTAGAGTCACTCAGTCCGTTTTATGTTTTGTATCCCTTTGTTGGCATTCGTCTCTCTTCCCTTTCGCCTTTCTACCGGTCCGATATTTTGTTTAAAAAATTTTCAATCGGTCGTCCACAGTCTTCGTAAGGAAGCGCAACACACCGCCACTGTTTGGATGAGATGTCTCGCGAGAATCCGGGCTTTATTTGGCAATCCTTGTAGGCATGCCTTGTAGTTCAGCTGTTTCAGAAGGTAATCAAGATTTTACTCCTCAATACCCCACCCCCTGTCTATACTTCTATACTTATACTTATTCTATACTAATGTACCAGCGCCATACAAGTGCGAAGTTCATTAGAAATGCATTCAAATAATTTTAAAAACTTTGTACCCAAACTGCGTAAAGCTCTACCCTTCTTTTGGAGGCGGCTTATCATGGCCATTTACCCTTGATTCTCGCTTCTGATCGAACAGTTGCTTGCTTTCCAGTTCTGCAGAAGCATTGTAAGAAAGAACAGTCGCATAAAAGACGCGAAAACATAAAAATTTGCATAGCTAACAGAAGAATTTTTCCCGCGCTATCTGCGTCCCGCGGCAGTATTTTGGCATCATCATCGCGGGGTGTAAACAACACAAATGGCGGGAAACGCGGTAAACACCGGTCGCACTTTCCTTCGATAACCTGACGGTGTTTTGTTCGAGCAGCGGTGAGACAATAGTGCACTGCTGATATCGTCGTTCTCACTCGTGTCATGCTCGACTTTACGATGCGTGATGGGCGTGGTGGGCAAAGTACTTCATGTGCACTTGGTTTGTGTCTAGTTTTCCCCCGCGCACAAAACTTAAAAACAAGTCAAATTCAGATATTAAGACAGGGATAGTCATCATAGCCGATCGAGCTACAGATCTGCCGTAGCAGAGCTTCGAACATGTCCACAGCTCAGCAGGAAGCGTCTAGTGCCGAAGGCAGCGAGGAACTGCGTGCTGGAACGAAAGTCCGCCGGGAGGCGGACCGCCTCTTTGAAGATGAATATGGACTAGAGATTGGAGCTCCAGTGATGCCGCCGAAGATGCAAAGACCGACCGGTGCAGCTCAGGTGGATTTGCGAGCAAACCTGTTCCCGCTGACGACTCAGAAGCACACGCCGATATATCGGTGGGACGTAGAGATGACCATAGATCTCAGGAACGGAAAAAAACTGTCCCTGACCAAAAAGAGTTACTCTGAGTAGGTGAAAGAGAGAGATGGGCACGAGTAACACGCTGTTTGTAGCTGCATCGCCGTGGACCGGAAGTGCAAGGCGCGCTCGATTTTCAAGCAGATGGTTGCGCAGCAACCTGAGATCTTTGGCGTGCTACAGGAGAACTTTTACGATCTGGAGGCCACCCTCTACACCCTCAAGGACATCAGGATCCACGGCGAGGATCAGTTTTGTGTGGTGGTCGGCGGGCTCGATGCCGTTCTTTTCCGAGGCACGACAAGCGCGTCGGTCATAGTGAAAAAAGTGGCCGACCACTTCGAGCTCAGCCTAGCTGACTTCGCTCATCTGACCAGCGACGTCGGGAAAACTGACCAGAGCCAGAAGCAGTTCCTTGAAGTCGCCACGAGTCAAGCTGTTCTCATGAGTGAGGACCACGTTTGTTTTCCTGGAGGACTCAGCTTCAACGTCCGAGAAGACACGTCGCCACTCCCTGAGGGCAAGTACCTGGGACATGGAGTGCACAAGTCGGTCCACTACATCGAGGGCGCCGGGGAGAAACAATGTGCTGCTATTGCTATTGACGGTAAGTCCTTTTTTTACTGGGATAGCAAACGTGTCCCGAAATCGTACGTATGCGGATACGGTGTGTATGGCAGAAATCGTTCCAAGACAGAATTTCCTATGCAGTTGCCGCAGAGGACCCCGTCTTAGATGGTAGAAACCCTGATTGGATTTTTTATTCCCGAACTTTTGGCATTCAATGGTTTGCTCTGGGATTGTAAGCGCAGCTGTTATAACAAGCGCAGCTTAACTAACGCGATTTCTCTTGATCTTTACAACTCTACACGTCTGAAGAATGGAGGTAGCTAACTCCGATGCTCCCTGAGCGGGCAGAAAGATCATTCTTAAAGTCGAAAAGGTCACGAAAGCTTCACAAACAATTTTTTTTTTCATTCAGAAAGCTGAGGTACAGATGGTAAACAAAAGGTATCTCTTCTAATCGATGACGCTAGCAAAAACTCAATGACAGCCTTCTGTGAGAAGTTTCATCCCACAAGCAGGAGTCTAAGCTGGGCAGCCAAGTCGTGCATATCTGATTGAAAAGTGCTTCCCTTCGTGAAAAGTGATGATTGTCATGGCGGACAAAAGTGAAAAAATTCCGGGAGAGGTTAGTCCAAAAACCACGATGTTTCATTGTTATGAATTTATCAAGCATAGTAAGGTGTTTTCAATTTTTCTGATTTCGGACGCTCGGTGTGGGTACGATTTCGGGTACGAGTCCCATTTTTTTCGCCACAATTTGCGACCTCTACAGTTCTCACTCGAGTGCGTTTAGTGAGAAAGACTACTTTTCATTCCGAGGTATCGGCATTAACGTATCTGATGCAACAGTCCACGGTCATCAACCACAGCATCCGAGAAGGACAGAAATTGGAAAGTTCCGACCACGCCGTTTTCCAGAAGCTGAAGGGTCTCAGGTGCGTGCTCGACTACGCACGGGACAAGCGTCGCGAGATCGTAGTCCACGATGTTGTACCGCAGTGTGCGGACGAAGTTTTCTTCGAGGCGGATAACGGCGAGAAGAAGACCGTGTCCCAGTACTTCGTCGAGCGGTACCGTATCAAGCTGCAGTTCCCGAACGCCCCACTTGCAGTTGAAAAAAATCTTAGGACGAAGCAGCTATGTTACTACCCGCTAGAACTCATTCGAGTGGTGGAAAACCAGCGTGTCGAGGGAGACCTCTCCAGGGCGGTCACAAGCGAACTCGTCCGGAAGGCAGCGATTCTCCCTGCAGATAGGATCCAGCAGATCACCAACGCTTTCAATGATCTAAAATTGCGAGATAGCCACTATCTTAACAATCTCGCGACGACCGTCGACTCTCAGATGCTTCCGTTGAAAGGGAGGCGCATCAAGGATCCGGTTCTCGTCTTCCGTGGGAAGAAGGAGCAGGCGCGTCACGGCATCTGGACGACGCCGGGCCGTGGTCCACAGTTTGTGCAGCCCGCACGTCTTCTTCGGTGGACGTGTATGATGATATCATCACAGTCCCACGCGCAGGTCATCATGAAAGACTTTCTGTTGAAGTTCGAGCAGGAATGCAAGAAACGAGGAATGCGTGTTGAAGCGCCCCAGAAGCCGCAGATACTCCGTGGTCAAGATTTCAAGGCCGAGATGGACGCATTTATGGAGGAGAGTGTGAAGAAGTCCAACGTCGAGTTCATCTTATGTATCCAAGATAATGGATTCCATTTCCATAGTAGGTTTCCCAGAAAGTCACCTTCGCAGTCACAACTCTTTTAGAGTCTTTGAAGTTTCTGGAAAGGAAGCACGGCGTTGTTACGCAAGACGTAACGACCAACACGGTCCGCCGATGCCTGGACAAGAGCGCTTCCGCTACCCTGGAGAGCATCGTTCAGAAGACAAACGTGAAGCTAGGCGGCCTGAACTACGGTGTCGAGATGAAGAGTCCCAGTGGGAAGTTCGACGTTGTGGACCCGGAGACCATGTTCGTCGGCCTGGGAATGTGCCACTCAAAGATGCCAAGGCCGGACGTTACGGGCAGGGAGTCTGTGCGACCCGCCTCCGTCGTCGGATTCGCCGCCAACGTGCTCGCTCAGTCGTTCGCCTTCATCGGCGACTACTACTACCAGATGGCCGACAGGGACGAGCAGATCTTCTCCATCGTCCCCATCGTAACTCGGCTCCTCACGCAGTGGTGCGAACATCACGGAGGCCAGATGCCGAAACACATCGTTCTTTTCCGCAACGGAGGCTCCGCAGGACAGTTCGCCATGATCCTCCGATATGAGGTCCCCCTGATCCGCTTCGCGATCGACGAGTACCAGAAGAAGCTTGCCGGTCAGGGACACGCAGACACCAAGTTCTGCCTGCTCGTCGTTACCAAGCGCCACAACGTCCGCTTTTTCAAGTCCAACGTAAGTTCGTCTTGCACCCTTCCTAACCTAACCACCCCTCACTTCAGATGGACAAGAGGGGACGCGCGTCCGAGCAGAATCTGGAGCCCGGAATCGCCATCGACTCTACCGTAACTCACCCCGTCTTTCCCGAGTTCTTCGTGAACACGCACACCACGCTCCATGGTACCGGACGCACCGCGCGCTACACGGTGCTACACAACAGCAGCGAGTTCAAGATCACCCAGCTGGAGCACTACGTGGTCGCGCTCAGCCACGCTCATCAAATCGTGAACATCACCACGTCACTGCCCACACCCGCCTACATCGCCAACGAGTACGCCGAACGTGGCATGAACGTCCTCCACCAGTTCCTCTTCGAGAATGCCGACGTCTCCCGCGACGCTTACGACACGTTTAACGAGAAGCTCACCTACGCCGCGATGCAGGAGGACAGCATGTTCCACCACTGCCGTGTGAACGCCTGAGACGACCAGCCTCCGTCCGCCCTTCCTTACTTCCTAGTTCATTTCAAGCCAACCTTGTGCAATTCCAAAGTTTTTCGCTGTATAATCCATGCTACTGAATAAATCTTATGATGTAAACTTGTGTCTTACATTTGTTAAACAGATAAACGAATCAAGACAGACAAGCCGCAACTATAAACGCACATTAGTGACATTCCTTCAAGAGATGTCAATTGGGAAGACTATCAACCTTCTTCGACGCCATGATCAACGCAAAATGAGCTCCTCTCTTATCTCAGTGTAACCTCAAAGATCCCACTTATATGTATGATTCTCAAATATTTGTATATATTTTTGGAATTTCTCACTCCTTGAGCTTTTCGTGGTGAGTCATGCATGACAAAGCAAAAGAATTGTCAGTGAACTTTCTGAAAAGAACTTTCTCCCTTTTCTAGTTTCCTTTGTCAGGACTCCAGACACGAAACACATTCGCGATTGTTAAGCAGACCGAACAAATAATGGAATAGCAATACAGCGTTGCTTTTCCGATGCACAAGTGAATTTATTTAAATTAGAGGTTATGCTCCTGCACCGGATGAATACTCTTATTATAACTTGTAAGTTATAACTGAAAAATACATGGGCACATCGCTGCAATTCCGTGGAAGAGGGTTCCGTCATTCCCCCCCCCCCACCGTTTTTTACAAGGCTACGAGGGGAGGAGGACATACTACTACCTCTGATACAGGTACCACGTTGCACCAGCTGCTTCCTATGCATGCTTACACTTCTTTCTGTCGATCTTTCTTATCTGCGTCTCCGTATCAGATCGAAATTTGCCACCACAAGTTCACCACTTCGTTGTTGAACCTTGCCGATAATCATACCATCTTTCTATGATTTAATTAATATTTTCATATGTCAAAAAAAAAGCCCCAACTCCTCTCGACTCCGCGAATTCCTGACTTTTAATTTATTAAATAAAATATTGTTATTCCGTCACATTTGTTAATTGAATTCAAGTAAAGTCCTGTAGCAATAAAGTTAATCTAATTGGACTGTCCTAGGAGGAAAGAGGAATAAAAATCCTGCACTCAGAATAAAAATTCGACAAGGCGACAACAACGTGCGGCGTTGACAAAGTGCACAAATTTACCACACTTGGCCAAGAAATAGTCGTGGACACGTCCACGACATTCGAAAGGACCACTGCGCCTTCTTTCCCCAAACAAACTTTCTTATATTTACAAAATATTTATTCAAAGGAACACATTTTAAGGATGGTTACAGCGGGCATACATTCTGTAGAGCCAGGAGTCGTCCACCACTTACTTTCCACACTTGCAGTCAGTGCAAGTACACTTGTCTCCGCACTCTACAACCAAACATGGTCCAGTTGGATCCAAGCACCGACTTACCAGTGCAGCACTTCTTCGAACTTTCGCAGCACGACTTTCCCTTGCAACACTCCTTATCCTTGCAAGTGCACGCCTTACCTTCAGCACAGCCTAAAGAACGTGAAGCTAGCGATTTGTCGCGGATTAGAAACGGCCTACCACATTTGCACGGTTCGGGCATCTTTGAGAGTGGAACACGAGGATCTACGAATGAACCTACTCGTTGACCAAATGCCACCGCACCCGCTTTTTATATCGGACCCCACGCGGGTGGAGTCGCCAAACATAAGCAAGATAAGGCGCGTGTCATGTCGAAATCGATTCAGTTGCTCCTATCGCCGCATCTCCGTGAGAATCCGACTGGCACGGCATGGGTCTGCAAAGTAGCCCCCCACCGTATATTTGTTTAACGTAGATAAGAGGAGGCCGCAAAAAAATATTTACTCAACGTTTCATTATCAACAAATAATTTTTTCGTGGTTCGGAGTGCATTAGAGCGTTAGGAAGAAACAAGGGATCCTAGTAGAGGTCCGAATTGGCCAGCTCTTCGAAGTCGTATCCACGATTGTACAGCTGCTTGAAGGGGTTGAGCACGGCTTTGACATGCGAGGTAAGACCGGCAGCCAGGAGGATTGGCACTGTGAAGTACATGTGCATGGCACACAAGACGAGCACTGTGCTCATGGCCTTGGGAATGGGCTTCATTTTCCCGAAAATGAGACGGCAGAACCGGAGAATAAGCGGGAAGTGGCGACGTTCAGAACATGGTTCGTTGGACAACATGACTCTCCCCTTAAGGTATCTGAAAGCATGGAAATAGCGGAGAATTTCACATCGTCTTGGCACAAAACCCTTTTGACACTAATTGCCAAGAATGGCATGGCGCGCGCGAAGGTGGTCACTCTCTGTCATGGGAACAGCAAACAATTTTTGAGAATTGTAAAACGAAACATGGAGCATTCACGAAAAATTGGGAAATGCGATTTGGACCACTCTCCGAGATTATGAAACGACAAAGCACATTGACGTTGACTCGTCCGCGTTCGCGCCAATCATGCGGAGAGCACTCGGCAAAGTGATTTTCTTTGGCGAACTTTCAAAGCGGTGCCGCATAGAGCGCCGTTCATGCAAGGAATTGTTAAAATGCGCTGTACCACTCAAAGGATCGTGTCTGTTTTCCTGGAAAGCTGATGACCACCGTGGGGCCTAATGAGTCGCACGTACAGCATGGAACCACATTTTAGGGCATAAGCACCGCAAATTGCCAAAACATTTGCTACGCAAATCAATTCAGCCTGTGGGAGCCCCTGCTTGCACTTGATCTGCTTGTGGGAGTGACCACGTCGCTATAATTTTTATTTTGAGATCGTAAATGTCGCTATGTTCATCAATTTAATAGTACATGACTATTAATTGATGCATTGCAATATTTTCTTGCTTTAAAGTACGCACAGTTGTAGCGTTTCTGGGAGACAACTAATTGTACACATGCAGAGTGCGCCACAAATACTCTTATGTATAAAAGAACAATTCCAATTCTGCAGGTAAGCTCTATATGGTACCACTTATTTGTGTGCAGTTCAGTAGCTCATTGCAAATAAAACTCCGTTTCCCCCTGATCCTGTGGAAAATCAGCTGATCGCGTTTGTATCCTTTTATCTCTGCTGGAATGGATTGCAATTTGAGTGCCTCATTATGTGACGATTTGTAAGCCCACAGTGGACGAGCTATAAGCCGAAAGCATCAAAAGATGGTTACAGCGGGAATTCAAGTACCACATCATGTGACCCGCCTAGAATACCTTCGCAAAATGAGCCTTATTGGGATTAACCTCGGTGTGGGTACATTAACTGTAAAATAATATAAGCGGCTAGATAAACAAATAAATAATTTGGCAGATCTGTGACATGAGTCATCTGCCCGTAAAAGTGGATTAAAATTCACCCATCTATAAGAATGACCTTCTTGCAAATATAGCTGCCTCTGCCACAAGTAGTGGTTCCAACTCGCTGCAGCATTAGCGTTCCGTAACAAGGAACCACCGCAAAACGCCAATCGAAGCAACCTTCAACACGGAAGAGTTTAGTACAACCTACTTTGCATGCTAAATTGTTGTTGTGTTGAATGCCTCGTTCGAAAACCAGATTTATGGGCTTAAGAATCACGCATCCTTATCTAGAAAGGGAATGTTGAAATCTGACCTATTTGAAAACATTATACCCTTACAGCATGTTTATCTAGATTGCCTGGAAATGATCAATATCAGCATGGTCACGGTGGTGGTGAATAGTTTGGACGGATGCCAATGGGAAGTGAAGTTATGAACATGGTTAACTGCACATGGGGTGAACTCCAAACGTGGTAGGGTATAGTTGGAGTCTGATATACATCGCTTTACGTCCTTGTTGCCTTCAGGACGATCTTGATCTCTCGATAATGGGGCTTAAACTCTCGGACTATCCGATGTTCGCTTGCTAGCTTGAGGAATAGTTGATATAACTGAACGATGCGGTCAGCTCATCGCCATTGTATCGCCGACCCACTATGTCGTGAGGAAAGTAAACATCAAACCATCCTTTGGTGGCAAAATTCATAAGACATAAAATATAGGAAAGGCTGGAAAACTCAAGACAGTTGCTTCTCATTGTCATGGAAGTTACTGATTTGTCGAATTTCAATTTTTTTTATTTTTTTTTTTATTTTAAAAAATGTGAATTGTGAAACCTCCACTTTTTTCTTGTTTCAACTGACACTATTCTACGATGTTTTTGACCCTCTGTTCATCGGTTCCTCATAATATAGCTATTCGCAAACACGCAAGGTGTATCTGGCACGTTTCTTCGACTATTAATACTGAATTGAGTTAAATGTGTCCCACATGCACACACATCGCTGCGAGGGCTGCAACACGATGTTCTCGGCTCAAAGAACCGAAGACCACACCGTGAACAAAGTTCACATAGTGGGAGAATTGCCAGCAGCGAGCAGATCGCCCCCTTTGCAGCTGCTCTGCATCGTATGCTAAACTGAACGAAACTCATCGGAGCGAAATCTTCCAAAATAAGCTCTGATAAAAGCATTCGCACTGCTATTACTCATACATCTGGGGCGCACGTCGACTTTGCTTAATTATGCTTCTGCGCCTCTCGCACAGCTTTCTCGCTTCCTGTGAAACATGGAGACTAGCTTGTTAGCGCGTGGCTAATGACGGTTTGCACGACGGTTGTGCTTTCCGTCCTCTTTTATAAGACAATTTGGAAAATTACCCATCATTTCGGGTTTGAACAAATTGCGGGGTGTAATTAAAATAATCAGGTTGCAGGCTAAAGTAGCAGAAGTGTTACAATTATTGCAAAGTTGGACTTACGTAGAAGCAAGAAAAAGTGTGGCAGCAAGATAAGATGGGAATTTCAAGAAAAAATAAGAAATGGAGAGTTCTGCAAGACAAAGAAGTGGTCAAAGTCTTGCATAAATTCATCGAACTGGTGGGAATCTCAGCGCGTTTGTTCGCTACTCTCCGGCAAACAGCAACTCACAACGATACGTTCAACTTATGTGATCATAAGGGTGACATCCAGGTAGCAATATCACATTTTGTGAAGCCTACTCTGATCGTCGTTGTCTGATTCACGAGTACCTATTTCATTATTTCGGCAAGCATTGTAAAACAAGTTAGACACTCAAGATATCTTTAGAAAATCTTGAAAATCATGCCTTTTAAAGTTTTCAAAATATCAGTAAATAAATAGACACAAACACTACAAGGAACATGGACAGAAATTTGAAAAAACCACCGAATTGCAAATGCGTTGCAGAACCTTCTCTGCAGGAACATATCCGAAGTTGCGACCTTTAATAGACACACGATTGAATTGCAATCGGCTTCCTATGCAGCTCAATTTGTAAAAGTCGACCTGCAGTGGAACCTCCCTGACCCTCCTTCTGAGTAATTCTATGCGACTCACAAGGGAGGTACGTGAACTGTCCCCCTCGGATCCGGGCGACACGTGGTGTGTAAGTACCTAAGTGTGTAAGTATGCGAACGCGCGCAAGATTACCGGCGAATGCTGGGTATCTGCAGAGAAACAAG